>CAUYON010027564.1:0-16544 GCA_963573935.1 Arctocebus calabarensis
ACATATTGAAGGAGAGTGACCTCTGGATGTTGGGTTTGGAAGTTGGTCAGATCTTGGTGTAATGCTTCATCGAAAAGGGTGGGTGAGTTTTTGAACCCCTGTGGTAGTCTAGTCCAAGTCAGTTGCCCTGAGATCCCAGTCTCTGGGTCTTTCCATTCAAAGGCAAAGAATTCCTGGCTCTGCAGAGCCAGTGTCAGGCTGAAGAAGGCATCTTTTAAATCTAATACCGTATACCACTGGTGTTCAGGTCTGGACGTCCGAAAAATGCTGTTAAGTTAGGGTTAAAGGAGTAGTAATGGTCTGTCCCATGTTTCGTCAGGTAAAGTGTGAAAAAGACAAGGAGACCAAGAAAGACAAAAAACAAACACAGACAGACAAGCTGTGCGGCAAAATAACGCCGCCACAAAACCGAAATTGATTCAGATGGCAGGGGGAGCCTGCCTACAGAGGTGAGGAGGCCGACGGTATCGTCGGCCGCCCTCCAGACCACCACCGGGGTATCCCCCAGGGTGCTGGGTGGAGAGTCCGAGCATGTCTGCCCCTCTCCGGTTCCCAGATTCAGAATATACAGACTTGGCGTTATTCACATTGACACGACAAAACGACAAACCTTAAAAGTGAAAGAAATAGTACGTACGTGTTCGTCCGTCCGTAGGGGGCCCGGGCCAATGTGGTGTGGTGTCGGGGGTCCTCTCGGGCGACCACTCAAATCCTGGACGAGCCCCCAAGTGTAGGACTCAAGGAGTTCTTAGACAGGGGATTGCCACGAGAGACCACTCGACCACAAAAATCCCATACTCAAAGATTTTATTTCTAGCACGCTAGGGTCCCTCAGCCCCGGCGAGGGAGAGGAACCCCCCGTGCTGTTACAGGCTTTCTTTTATAGTGGGGGGGGCGGAGAGCTGCGAGTCGGGTCGCGTTCTGATAGGTCGTGGCAGATAGGGCTGGATGGGGATAGGGGGTCAGGGTATGGGCTGCTACTTTACTAACCTTCTGAGGTTACGGGTGCAGGGTGTGAACTGCTACTTTACTAACCTTCCGAGGTTACGGGTGCAGGGTGTGAACTGCTACTTTACTAACCTTCCTCTTTCAGCTCAGCCTCCCCTGTAGCTGGGGACTATGGATGCCCACCACATCCCTCCAGTTAGTTTTCTCAATTTTTTCTTTCTTTCTTTCTTTTTTTTTTGAGACAGAGCCTCAAGCTGTCACCCTGGGTAGAGTGCTGTGGCATCATAGCTCACAGCAACCTCCAACTCCTGGGTCCAACTGATTCTCCTGCCTCTGCCTCCCAAGTAGCTGGGACTACAGGTGCCCCCCACAACGCCCGGCTAGTTTTTGGTTACAGCCATCATTGTTGTTTGGCGGGCCCAGACTGGATTCGAACCTGCCAGCTCAGGTGTATGTGGCTGGCACTTTAGCCACTTGAGCCACAGGCATGGAGTCAGGTTTTTCAATTTTTAGTTGCTTCTGCTCAGACTGGTCTTGAACTCCTGAGCTTAAGGAATACACCCCCACCTCAGCCTCCAAGAGTGCTGGGAATACAGGTTTGAGCCACTGTGCCCAGTCCTCTCCTCAGTGCTTCTGATATTAAAAAAAGATTATCATGCTCACTTCAGCAGTACATATACTAAAATTGGAATGATACAGAGATTAGCAATGCCTCTGTGCAAGGATGACACGCAAATTCGTGAAGTGTTCCATATTTTTTATATGAATTTTCTTCTTGTCAATATGCTGAATTTTATTAAAGATCTTACAAGGGTGAACTGGGTGGGGGGAGATTATCCACCATCCTCTTTGTTCAGCGGGGATCATTGTTTGGAATAACTCAGGAGGCCATTACAGGAAGCCTAAAATGCTGAATTAAACTTTCCAACTGCCCAAATATATAGTACTTGAGAAGATGCCCAGACATTAACTCATGTAGGTTAAAAGCTGCCCCAGGCATCCTAAGTGTTCTCTCACACTTTCCAGGGTTTTCTGAGGTGAGCATCTTTTCTTATTTTGATTAATCATTTAAACTCTCCTAGGTGCCCTTTGGCTTTCTGGGCTTTCCTTTTCTTTCTTTTTTTAATTTTTTTGATTAGTCATTTGAAGAGTCTACAGGGGCGTCTGAGTTACTTCCAGGAATCCCTGAGGGTAGCTTTTCCTGTTTTCTTTTTACAACATCAACAATGCGTATGCCCCAGGAACTGCTAACAAACATACAGTGCCATGGCAGGTAGTTCAAGAAGTTTTGCAAAGTGAAGAGAGCTTTGAAGATGAGTGTAGTAGAGGGTAGCTTTTTAGAAGATTGAGTAAGGGTGATAAAGAAAAAAAACCACAGAGAGGGGTGGGAGGAGATTAGGGAGGTCACTAGGGGCGTGTTTGCCTGCAAGCAACACTCCAACCCTGCCAAGAGCCTAGCTATTATTGATCTAAGTATTTAATTAAATGTCACCGTAACTGTGACATTCTGGTAGCATCCTGCCCCTTGGCACTCTGCTGGGTAGCTTCTGTTTGCCCCTCCAGATTGGGAACAGAAGTTTTTTGAGAAGGAATGTGGAGGAAGACGCTTTATTTCACCGAGCACAGCGTTCCACAAAACAAAGAGAGGATTCTGGTTTTTGTTTGTTCTGAGGCAAGGTTGTTCTTTTTCTGTTGCCTGGACAGTGGTGTCATCATAGCTCAAGGCAACCTACAACTCCTGGCCTCAAGCAATCCTCGCCTTGGATAGTGCTAGGACTACAGAAAGCCAGCCCACCGAGGATTCGGCTTTATAAAGTAAAGGGTCTCGCCTAGGTTCCCCAATCAGGTCCAATTCAAATGAAAGCTTGGAATTTGTTTAGTTCTGATTGATTGATGCAGCTGAGTTCTGATTGGTTGATATAGCTGACTCCTGATTGGTTGATTCAGGTGAGCCCTGACAGTCCCCCAAAGTTACATACAAGTGAAGATGTTTGGGAAACTCAAAAGTAGAGTGCTTGAGGGTGATCTCTCAACAAATGGAGTCAACAAATGGTTGCTTGACATTAAATTAAATTAATTAATTAATTTATTTATTTGAGACAAAGTCTATGTCGCCCTGGGTAGAGTGCTGTGGCATCACAGCTCACAGCAACCTCAAACTCTTGGGCTTAAGCGATTCTCTTGCCTCAGCCTCCCAAGTAGCTGGGACTACAGCTGCCCAGGACAACACCCGGCTATTTTTTTGTTGCAGTTGTCGTTGTTCAGCTGTCCCTGGTTGGGTTTGAACCTAGCAGCCTGGGTTTATCTTGTCGCCCTGTAACCATTATGCCTCAGACACCAAGCCTTATTTTTATTAATCTATATTTATTTATTTATTTTATTTGAGACAGAGTCTCATTTTGTTGCCCGGGGTAGAGTGAGTGCCTTGGTGTCATGGCTCACAGCAACCTCAAACTCTTGGGCTCAGGTGATTCTCTTGCTTCAGCCTCCTGAGTAGCTGGAACTATAGGCGCTTGTCATTTTTAGACTCTATTTTAAATGTAGACTCACTTAGCCGTCCTGGATCTATTTTGAAGGATTGGTTCTCTGGGGTTCACATTTATTCACAGGATCCATTTTTGCCTTTCTCCGTAGCGCATGCTAACCATTATACATTGGATCACCAGCATCTGGCCTTCTGTGGGCTTCCTCCAATACTTACCCCTGCTGACTCCTGGAGGTCAAAGTATGGGTGTATATTACCACAACATAGAGCTCACTGCTCCTGCCCTGGCCCCTCCATAAAACCCTGTCTCTGTATCCTTGGCCCCTTCCCTCCCCTCTCTGCAGAGACCCCTCCTTCAATAGCTCCTCGCTGTTACCTGCCCCATGGTATTACTCCTTTCTAAGGGCTTCCCTAAACCCTGCCTACACCTTTGTGAATAGTGCCTTTATTAAGCTCCTCAAGTGACCCAATTTGAATGTATCCTCTGTAGGGGCTGGGTGGATGGGAGGTGGGATGGTTAAGTGGGGGTCCTGAGCATAATGGGAATATAGTTCTGAGAACATCCCAATGTTCCCACCCACTTTCCCCTTCTTCCCTCATCTCGGAGGGCCCTTCTCTTGCTAGACTCCAGACTCCAGCATCCCTTCCTTTTTTTTTTTTTTTTAGAGACAGAGTTTCACTCTGTTGCCCTCGGTAGAGTGTTGTGGCATCACACATCTCACAGCAACCTCCAGCTCCTGGACTTAGGCAATTCTATTGCCTCAGCCTCCTGAGTAGCTGGGACTACAGGCGCTTGCCACAATGCCCGGCTATTTTTTGTTGCAATTTGCAACAAAACCCGAGGCTGGATTCGAACCCACCACCCTCTGTATATGGGGCCGTTGTCCTACTCACTGAGCCACAGGCACTGCCCCAGCATCCCTTCCTTGAGGCACCCACACAAACACAATCCTAGAGCTCAACCCCGCCCTTCTTAGAAGTCCATGGATTGTCCATCTACCTCAAGGACCACTGATGCATTGTGTATACATTATTATTATAATTTTTTAATTTCTTTTTTTTTTTTTTTTGAGACAGAGCCTCAAGCTGTCACCTTGGGTAGAGTGACATCATAGCTCACAGCAACCTCCAATTCCTGGGCTCAAGTGAGTCTCCTGCCTCCGCTTCCCAAGTAGCTGGGAATACAGGCACCCGCCACAACGCCCGGCCATTTTTTGGTTGCAGCTGTCATTGTTGTCTGGCGGGCCCAGTCTGGATTCCAACTCGCCAGCTCAGGTGTACGTGGCTGGCGCTCTAGCCCATTGAGCTACAGGCGCCGAGCCTATATATTTTTAATTTCATGTTTATTTTTATCAAAATATCTTGAACTCTTTCAGCTGTTTCCTTTGGTATATTTTTTTTTCTTAGAGATAGAGTCTCACTTTGTGGCCCTCGGTAGAGTGCTGTGGCATCACAGCTCGCAGCAACCTCCAGCTCTTGGGTTTAGGTGATTCTTTTGCCTCAGCCTGCCAAGTAGCTGGGACTACAGGCACCTGCCAAAATGCCCGTCAATTTTTTTGTTGCAGTTTGGCAGGGGCTGGGTTGGAACCCGTCACCCTTGGTATATGGGGCCAGCGCCCTACCAAATGAGCCACAGGCACTGCCCTCCTTTGGTATTTTATCATCAGTCTTCTAGATAACATATTTAAATGGCTGTTTCTTATTTTTCTATGTTTGCATTATCTATTGACTTTGTGAAAAGTAAGGATTAAGTTTCTTTCACACAGTCCCTGGCCTCACAAACATCCCCACTACTCACTCTCTCCTGCAGAGAATCACCTCCCAACTTATTAGTATTAATAGATTAAATATTCGTGTCTACCTTGTGACTAAATAAAATCCTATCCCTAGCAGAGCTGTCATATCAATTTTATCAAGTGATATTAGGAATTATTCTAAAATTTTAGGTGTGATCATTATGTTATATTTATGTTTTTAAAAGTCCTTATCTTTGAAAGACACATCCTGGAATATTTATGGATGAAATGAGAGGCTGGTTGAGGCTTGATATAACAGAGTGGGAGGTTGACAGGAAGCACTGGCTAGACCAGCTCCCCTGGGGTCCTCCAGCCTTCTTCTCTTAGCACAGACTGTGTTGCATCCTATTTCCTGGATCCCAGTTCCTCTCTGAATCAGTGCTCCACATCTGTGGGGCTGGGGGAGAGTCAAAGGGGTGGGCTAAGGGCCTTCAGGAGGAGCTTAGGGAGTTGCTTAAAAATGCAGCCTTTGAGTTCCCTACCAAGGAAACAAATGTTTCCCAGGGTAGGTCTCAAAATATATGTATTTTTAAAAAGCACCCTGGGGCCAGGCATGGTGGCTCATATGTGTAATCCGAGCATTCTGGGAGGCTGAGGCGACTGGATTGCTTGAGCTCAGGAGTTTGAGACCAGCCAGAGCATGAGTGAGACCCCCAACTCTATTAAAAATAGAAAAACTAGCTAGGCATTGTGACTGTTGCCTGTAGTTCCAGCTGCTTGGGAGGCTGAGGCAAGAAGATTGCTTCAACCCAAGAATTTGAGGTTGCTGTGAGTTATGACGCCATGGTACTCTACCCAGGACAACAAAGTGAGACTCAATCTCAAAATCAAACAAAACAAAAACCAAACAAACAAAAAACACCCTGGGTGATTTTGATACATGCTGAAATTTGAGAACTCTCCCTTAAGAATTTTTCATTATGGAAAATATCAGACATTGTTATGGATTGAGCTATGTCCTTTCCCAGATTCACATGTCAAAATCCTAAATCCTAAAGTGATGGGATATGGAGAGGGGGTTGGGAATTTAATTAGGTTAAATGAGGTCGTAAGTGTAGTTAGTCCCTAATTCTATGGGATTAGTGTCCTTATAAGGTGACAATAGATCTCTCCCTCTTGTTTTGTCTCCCACCTGAGCACAAGAAGGCCATGTAAGGACGTTACCACCGGCTGCAAGCCAGGAAGAGCCCTCTTCAGAAAGTGAATTGGTCAGTGCCTTGATGATGGACTTCTAATCTCTAGAACTGTGAGAAAACAAATTGTTCTTACATTAGTCACGTGGTCTATAGTATTTTGTTGCAGCAGTTAAAGCAGACTGATACATACACAAAAGTACAGAAAAGAATTTGGTGAACACTAAAAATAACCATAACTCTCAGCTTCCACTGTAATTGATACATGGCCAATCTTTTTTTTTTTTTTTTTAATAGAGACAAAGTCTCACTTTCTCACCCTCAGTAGAGTGCAATGGCATCACAGCTCACAGCAACCTCCAACTCCTGGGCATGGCGTCACAGCTCACAGCAACCTCCAACTCCTGGGCTTAGGCGATTCTCTTGCCTCGGCATCCCGAATAGCTGAGACTACAGGCGCCCACCACAATCCCCGGCTAGCCAATCTTGTTTTATCTCACACCTTCTCTCACATGTGCTTGGCTATTTCAAACAATCCCAGCCATAATGTCATTATAATCTTTTTAAAAGATCAAACCAGGTGTTTTGTAGACTGTCCCTCAATTTGGGGTGACGGCGGGGTGGGGTGGGTCAAGAGCAAGTGAGACTGAGGCTGGTCCCCCCTGAAGTCAGGTTGGTGATTTGGTGCAGGAAATGTGACTTTGCAGAGCATGGTGGATAGACCATGTGGATTTTATAAAAGTCTCTGTGAGTGTATGGGGGAGGGAGGTTCTACACAGGAGCGACCTGATCCAAAGTCCCTTTTACCTTTGATGTAGTGAGAGATATCACTTTGTCTCTGTCTTTCCTGTCTTTCTCTCACCATTTGGGGGACCATTGAGGAAGCTGATAAAAGCTGTATGTAATTACGTGCAGTTTTGTATGAGATTCATTGGAAGCTCAAGTTCAGACTGTTTGGTTTTGAAACTGCCCTTTATAATATTAGTAAAGGGCCATAAGGTGGAAACTGTGATAGGGGCCTGAACTCAGCAAAAGTGTAGGCATAGTTAAAATATATATACGACCAGCCATTGTTCCCTAGTTTGCTTTCCTGTAATTGCTTACTACTCAGGAGTCATATAGCTGATAGTCATTAAAATTCTTAGCTTTCTTCATTGCTCCCACAGATAACATAGAGATTTCCCTTGTGAAACCTGAGTTTTTTGTTATATCTTCCACACCCATTCCAGTGGATTGGCTCACCCAGACCAGTGGCCCATACCAAGGAACTGACTCAGCTGGTCTTGACACCCCTACCTTGGAACTAACTCAGCATAAGAAGACAACTTGTAAACTTCTATGATTTTGCCCTATACCCAGCCAATCAGTAGACCAAATTGCCTAGCCCTTTGCCTCACAAACTATCATTAAAACCCTTTCTCCCAAATTCTTGGGGAGATAGATTTCAGAATTTTCTCCTGTCACTTGCATGGCACCTGTAACATTAAGCTTTTTCTCCACTGTAACACCTGCTGTCTCCGTGTACTGGCTTCCTCTTCAGCAGAAGGCAATGAGTCTGGTTTGGCTGTAACAGTTTAGTCAACACCTCTCAGACAGGTGAACTGAGACTCACGCCTAGTAATAATAACTGGCAACTACAGAGCATCTGGCCTGGGCCAGGCTTTGTTCTGAGTACTTTATAAGCAGATAACCCAGTTTTCACAATAACGCAAAGATTATTACACAGATAGGAAAACAGAATTGGAGAGAATAGTTGCCTTTCCCATGATCACACAGGGAGCCATTGACAAGGGCAAGGTGACAAACTTGGAGTCTCTGTTCTTAGCCATTAGGCCAGGATTTTCTCCAAATTAACTCAATCCCAGGGGTAAAGGACTCCTTAAAGCCCACCCTGGTTCTTCTTAGGGGTCTTTTTTTTTTTTTTTGAGACAGAGTCTCGCTATGTTGCCCTCGGTAGAGGGCCGTGGCGTCACAGCTCAGAGCAACCTCTACCTCTTGGGATCTTGGGCTCAAGCGATTCTCTTGCCTCAGCCTCCCAATTAGCTGGGACTACAGGCACCTGCCACATGCCTGGCTATTTTTTGTTGCAGTTGTCATTGTTAGTTATCTGGTCCAGTTCTCCTGCCACGACATCTGTCTTATTTAAAGGCCCCAGGGCAGACTTCATGACACCTAGATTCACCATTCACTAGCTCAAACTTGCCAGCCTCAGTATGTGGCTGGTGCAGTAACCTCTGTGCTACAGGTGCCGAGCCCTTCTTAGGGTCTTGAGGCCCAGCAGCTAGAAGCTCTGGCCAGTTATTTGACCCCAGCCCTGCCAGAAAGTGGACAAAGCAGGGGTGGTCACTGTCGGGTCAGGTGAGGGGCTGCTGGGTTGGGGTCTCACATCTGGCAAGGCAGGTGTGGGGAGAGGATCATCCAGTCAGGATGTGTGTCTTCTGGGGCACAGTGTGTGTTTGTTACTTACCTTGTTTCTGTTTCTGGGGTTCATGGGAGTATTTAAGTGTTAAGTCAGACCCTAGGCTCAGAAGGGAGGTTGTAGGGTTTCAACCCCTGTAACTAGCTCCATGAACCTCTATATATGTTTTTTATAATCCTCTCCTCTGATTAATTACTTGACCCTTTGGTTGTTTCCCAGAAATGACGGATTCAGACTCCCAGCCTCAAGTGATTCTCCCGCTTCCCTGAGTGTTGGGATTATAGGCGTAAATCAGTACTCAGCCTAAAATGATGGATTTTCTACCAAAAGAAGAGCTGAGATTCTGAAGGCCCCAGAGCAGACTTCATGACACCTAGATTCACCATCCCCCACAACCTGCCCCCAGTGCACGTAGCCCTCTGTGAGATACACTATGACCTGCTCTAAGCACCAGGCCCCTCCTTTATACACCCATGAGATCCCTGAGTGGGAGATAGAGAGACGGATCTGGATTTGAGGCAGCATCTCCAGTTCTCCTGCCATGACATCTGTCATATTTAAAACTCCTTTCTTCTGGCTCGGTGTCTGTGGCTCAACGGGCTAAGGCACCAGTCACGTACACCTGAGCTGCCAGGTTCGAATCCAGCCTGGGCCCGCCAATCAACAGTGACACTACAACCAAAAAAAAAAAAAAAATGGCCAGGTGTGTGGCGGTTCCTGTAGTCCCAGCTACTTGGGAGGAGGAGGCAGGAGACTCGCTTGAGCCCAGGAATTGGAGGGTGCTGTGAGCTGTGATACAACAACACTCTATACAGGGTGACAGCTTGAGGCTCTGTCTCCAAAAAAAAAAAAAATAATAACACCAAACATACAATAAAACCCTCATTTCTTCTTTGACAATCCTTGCAGACTCCATTAAATTTTTGTGCAAGGAGCAACTGGACCTAGACTAAAACTCCCTTGCTGGTTTTTTTTTTGTAGAGACAGAGTCTTACTTTATCGCCCTCAGTAGAGTACTGTGGCGTCACAGCTCATAGTAACCTCCAACTCCTGGGCCTAGGCGATTCTCTTGCCTCAGCCTCCAGAGTAGCTGGGACCACAGGCGCCCACCACAACGCCCTGCTATTTTTTTTTTGAGACAGAGCCTCAAGCTGTCACCCTGGATAGAGTGCAATGGCATCACAGCTCACAGCAACCTCCAATTCCTGCGCTCAAGCGAGTCTTTTGCCTCTGCCTCCCAAGTAGCTGGGACTACAGGCGCCCGCCACAACGCCAGGCCATTTTTTGGTTGCAGCTGTCATTGTTGTTTGACGGGCCCAGGCTGGACTCGAACCCGCCAGCTCATGTGTACGTGGCTGGCGCCTTAGCCCGTTGAGCCACAGGCGCCGAGCCCGCCCTGTTATTTTTTTGTTGCACTTCTGCCGGGGCTGGGCCACCCTTGGTATATGGGGCCGGCGCCTTACTGACTGAGCCACAGGCGCCGCCCTTCCCTTGCTGTTTTGACAACATACTCAGCTCATGTCTCCTTAGCTGTTTGGAGAAAGTTACTTAGCGTCTCTGTGCTTCCTTGTCTATAAAATGGAGATAAATTCCAATTTCTGTCTCATAGGGCGCTATGAGGAGTCGAAGAGATGGTGCTTGTTAGGTGCCAGGCATAGAGCCCAGGAAATAACGGAGAGCTTATTAAAAGCCGTCCATACAATTTGATGTGTCATTCTGCAGTGTGTGCTGCTGTGATGCCATCAGCTTTATTGTATGTACATCTGGTGTATGTTTGCAATCCTGAGCTCTTGGAGGAGCTACCTGGGTGGATACTTTCCGGATCTTCTGCTCCCATGACTAGTTACAAGATTACCCCTCTGCATCCTCTCTCGGAATCCTGCTGGACCCTCTGCTCGGATTTCTAATCATGACTCTCCAATCCCAGAGCTAAAGAGCCTTAGGTACGGCCTTCTCCAGAAAGCTGTCGTCCCTTGCCACGCCCACACGGCCTGGGACCCCCGGCTCCTCAACCTTCCAATCCCAGGCATCAGGACGCTAAGCCACGCCTCCGTTCGATTCCAGGTCTGGGTCTGCCTTGGTCAATCTGCTGAACGCCGCACCTCCTTTCGGTTTAGGGCTAGCCTGGCTACTTCCCTGACTCCATCAAAGTCTATCCCACGCGGCCACCCACCCGGTTCTGATTCCCCGCCCTGCCTGCTTCATGCCCTAGGTGTCGAACAGTCACTAAATTGTGGAGGGATGTTGGTCAGGGAGATTTATGTGCTCCCTGAAAGTTCTTAGAAGGGAGGGCATTCGCGAGGTATATCCTGCCCCAGGGCCACATGAATGTCGCTGCTGGAGTTGCGAAGGGTGGGCAGAAGCTACGAGGGTCACGTGATCCAGAGACCTCAGCCCATCTCCACCCGCTTTATCCGTAAATGATCTCTTTTGAAAGCATCTGTAGGAATGGAGCCTCTGGTGAAGGAGAAAAGGGCCTAGACCCCGGGGCAGTGTGGTGGTACTACTCTACTCATCTGCTACCTTCAACCTGAGAGTTCTGCTCTGCCCTGAGATCTATAGTAAGAGAAGAAAGAATTAGATTTTGTGTCTTTTTTTAATGAAGGGTAGTTGGAATTGGATAGGCCCCCCACCCCTTGTCTTTAGGATACAAAACATAAAAAGAAAAAAACAACTAAAGAGGAAAAGAAAGAAAATGACAACCTTTTTTTTTTTTTTAAAACAGAGCCTCAAAGCTATCACCCTGGATAGAGTGCTGTAGCATCACAGCTCACAGCAACCTCCAATTTCTGAGCTCAAGGGAGTCTCCTATCTCTGCCTCCCAAGTAGCTGGGACTACAGGCACCTGCCACAACACCCAGCCATTTTTTTGTTTTTTTTGGTTGCAGCGGTCATTGTTGTTTGGTGGGCCTGGGTTGGATTCGAACCCGCCAGCTCAGGTGTACATGGCTGGCGCCTTAGCCGCTTGAACCACAGCGCCTAGCCAATGACACCTGTTAATAACAACAAATGAACTACCTTCAGGTATTACTAATAACCAGGGGGTTGGGGCAGGCGTCAGTAAGTGAAGAGAGAAGGGAAGGATGGCTCAGGGTGAGGGTAAAGAAAGGGCTTTGCTTTGCTTTTACCCTGCCCTTGATTTCTCTAGTATTGGTTCACTTTTTCCATCTCTTTGGGACTCTGCATCCCCCCACTCAGGTTATGTATTCCCCTTCTCTCTGAGTCTCTGTTCTCCTACTGTCTTGGTCTGTTTCCCTCTTTCTCTCTGATTCTTGGGCACCCCCATGGTCTCTGATCCTTTTCTTTCTTGGTCTCTTTCTTTCCCTCTTTCTGGGTCTCTCTTTCTTTTTCTCTGTGGGTCTCTATCTCCCCCACTTTGGTTTTTGTCTACCTTCACTCTGGGTCTTTGTCCCCTTTTCTCTCTAGGTCTCTGTCCCTGCCCAGACTCTCTGTCCCTCTCTGAGTTCCCTTCTCATTGTCTTTGGTCTATGACCATTTCTCTGGTCATAGACCAGAAACTCATGTCTCTGAGTTTCTCTGCTTTTGCAGTCTCTCTCTGCCATCTCTCTGGACCTTTGGCCACGACCCTGTCTCAGTCCTTCAATCTCAGGGCTAAAGACTGTCAAGCTTTGTTTCTTCTCATTGATCTAGGGCTGTTAGTCTCTTTCTTCCCAAAGCCACTTCCTGCATAGCTGGGAAAGGGCATGAGACTAATGTTTGCAAAGGGAAGATCAGCAGAATTGGCATGTGTCACTTTGGCAGAGTGTGTTGAAGATGGTGCAGCCCAAATATGGATATCCCCTGCTATAGACTCACTTTGCACCATTGCGTGAGCAACCTACCACTACCACTGACATGTCAGGGTTTATTGGTCGTAGCAGCAAGTATTACCTTACCTAATATCACATTCAACCTATTTTCCTATTCAGAAAGTCAACATGAAAATTTCTGAACCTTCTCTCACATCCATCCCCAAACTACATTAGTCCTGACTAAATCACAACCTTAATCTAGCCCATACCCTGCCAAAAGCTAGGTCAACATTTAAAGGTCACCCATCCCAATTCTAGTCTTTTTTAGGCGTCACACAGCTTACAGCAGCCTCCAAATCTTGGGCTTAGGCAATTCTCTTGCCTCAGCCTCCTGAGTAACTGGGACTACAGGCGCCCCCCACAACACCTGGCTATTTTTCTGTTTTGCAGTTCAGCGGAGGCCGGGGTTGAACCCACCACCTTTGGTATATGGGCCAACGCCCTACTTGATGAGCCACAGGTGCCGCCCCCCCTTTTTTTTTGAGACAGAGTCTCACTTATTAACCCTCAGTAGAGTGCTGTGGCGTCACAGCTCACAGCAACCTTCAACTCCTTGGGCTAAGGCGATTCTCTTGCCTCAGCCTCCCGAGTAGCTGCGACTACAGGCTCCTGCCACAATGTCCAGCTATTTTTTTGTTGCAGTTTGGCTGGGGCTGGGTTCGAACCCACCACCCTTGGTATATGGGGCCGGCGCCTTACCCACTGAGCTACAGGCACCGTCCTCCAATTCTAGTCTTAATTCTACCTTTGGCCTAACCTGACTGTGAGCTTAGCTATGTCCTTAACACTATCTCTGTTATAAACCTAACTCTGACTTTGTCCTTAACCCCAACACTGTCCTCAGTCCTAAACCTATATAGCCTGTTCTTACCCATGATTCCAATCTTGACCTAATTTTGTCTCTAATGACGCTAACCATGATGGTTCCTTGACAGTAGTTCTCATGATAATAACCTACTTATACCCCACGCCAAAACCTTAACTCTGGCCCTGACCTTGATTCTAGCTATAATCCCAATTCATTCCTAGATCCAAACCTAACCTTGACTTTAGCCATAATCCTAGCCCTGGCTTTGATTCTGCTATATAACCGGAGTCTATACTTAATCTTTACTTTAACCTTAACCATGGCCAAAACTGAAACATCAAGGCTAGTTGTCATCTTTACTTGAATCTTTTTTTTTTTTGAGACAGAGTCTCACTATGTTGCCCTCGGTAGAGTGCTGTGGGCTTAAGTGATCCTCTTGCCTCAGCCTCCCAAGTAGCTGGGACTACAGATGCCTGCCACAATGCCAGGCGATTTTTGTTATTGTTGTTGTTTGGCAGGCCCAGGCCAGGTTCGAACCCAGCAGCCCCAGTGTATACAGCCGGCGCCCTAGCTGCGGAGCTACAGGTGCCACGCCTTTTTTTTTTTTTTTTTTGAGACAGAGTCTTACTCTGTCACTCAGGTAGAATGCCCTGGCATCATAGCTCACAGCAGCCTCAAACTCCTGGGCTCAAGCAATTCTCTTGCCTCAGCCTCCTGAGTAGCTGGGACTACAGGCACCTGCCACAACAGCTGGCTAGTTTTTTTCTATTTTTTTTGAGACAGTCTCCGTTTGTCTCCCTCAGTAGAGTGCAATGGCGTCATAGCTCACAGCAACCTCAAACTCCTGGGCTTAAGCAATTCATTTGCCTCAGCCTCCTGAGTTAGCTAGGACTACAGGCACCTGCCACAACGCCCAGCTAGTTTTTCTATTGCAGTAGAGACGGGGTCTTGCTCTTGCTCAGGCTGGTCTGGAACTCCTGAGCTCAAGCTATCCACCCACATCGGCCTCCCTGAGTGCTAGGATTACAGACAGTCATAAGCCACTGTGCCAGGCCTGTTTACCTAAATTTTTTTTTTTGGTAGAGACAGAGTTTCACTTTATCGCCCTTGTTAGAGTGCCATGGCGTCACACAGCTCACAGCAACCTCCAGCTCCTGGGCCTAGGTGATTCCTTTGCCTCAGCCTCGCAAGTAGCTGGTACTACAGGCACCCGCCACAATTCCCGGCTATTTTTTTTGTTGCAGTTTGGCCAGGGCTAGGTTTGAACCTACCACCCTCGGTAACTCTTTACCTAAATCTTAACCCTGTTTTCAAGTCAATGCCAAACTCCATCGATAATGCTTGCTATTGATCCTTAATTTTTGCTGTAGGGTTATTTTTTTTTTTTAATAATTTTATTAAATCATAATTGTGTACATTGGTGCAATCATGGGGCACAATGTGCTGACTTCATATACAAACAGAAATATTTTGATCGTACTGTTAGAGACAGCCTTCATGGCATTTTTCTTAATCACTATATGAAGACATTGAAATTCTACATTTAATAAGTTTCACCAGTACTCTGCTAAGATGCACCGTAGGTGTGATCCCACCAATTGCCCTCCCTGTAGGGTTATTCTTAATTTCTAATCCTAACTGGAACCAGCATCCAGTCTTTTGTTGTTGTTGTTGTTGTTTTTGGTCTGGGCTAAGTTTGAACCTACCACCTCTGGCGTATGGGGTCGGCACCCTATTCCTTTGAGCCCCAGGCACCGCCCCCAGCATCCAGTCTTAAGAGTTCTTTTTTTTTTTTTTTTTTGAGACAGAGCCTCAAGCTGTCGCCCTGGGTAGAGTGTTGTGGCATTACAGCTCACAGCAGCCTCCAATTCCTGGGCTCAAGCGAGTCTCCTGCCTCTGCCTCCCAAGTAGCTGGGACTACAGGCGCCCGCCACAATGCCAGGCTATTTTTGTTTGGGTTGCAGCCGTCATTGTTGTTTGGTGGGCCTGGGCTGGATTCAAACCCACCAGCTCAGGTTTACATGGCTGGTGCCTTAGCCCGCTGAGCCACAGGCGCCGAGCCCAGTCTTAAGTGTTCTATCTCCATTCTCCTTCTGTCACTACCCACATCCAGTCTGCCAGCCAATGCTGCCACTACTATCTTCAAATTTTTATCAAATTTGGTCTTTCCTGTCCCTCCACACCCCTCTCCTATCCGTCCACCAATCATCTTCTGCCTGGAATACTGCATTTACCTTCTTACTGTGCTCCCTGCATATTCTATCTCCCATTTCTTGTCCCCTACAGGATGTTCCCTACAGTGGTCAGAGGGATCCTGTTAAAACTTGAGTCAGCTCACATCCCTTTGCTCAGAACCCTCCCAAAGCTCTTGCCTCGAAGTAAAATTCAAAGTGCACATTGGTCCCTAGGCCCCCTTTGTCTCCACTCTGACCTCATTTTCGCCCATCTCCCCTTCATCACTCTGCTCCAACCTCTTTTGCCTCCTCCTGTCCCACACAAGCTATAGGCACATCCTGCCCCAGGGTCTTTGCACTTGCTGTCCTCTCTACCTAGACTGCTTTTCCCCTAGACGTCCACATTCACACTCCCACCATTTCTTCACATGTCACATTTTCAGCAAAGCCTTTTCTGTCCACTTTATTGAAAGCTGCAATGCCCCTCTTTTCCTAGATTGTCTCTTTCCTTTCTCTGCCTCATTTTTCTTCATAAAATGTATCATGTTATCATCTAGTGTACTGTATACCTAATTCATTAATTTTGTTTATGGGTTGTTTCCTCCAGTAGAGTGTAAACTCCCTGGGATAGGGAAATTCGTTGTCTCTTTTATTCCCTGATGCACCCTAAGTGTCTACAATAGTGCCTGGCACATAGTAGGTGCCTAATAAACATTTTTTGGATGACTATCCAGAGAAGGATGCAGCTCCATTACTTAGGTGTTCTAAGATCACTGGGGAAGGCTCGGCGCCTGTGGCTCAACGGGCTAAGGCGCCAGGCACGTACACCTGAGCTGGTGGGTTTGAATCCAGCCCGGGCCTGCCAAACAATGACGGCTGCAACCAAAAAAAAAAAAAAATGTCCAGGCGTTGTGGCGGGCACCTATAGTCCCAGCTACTTGGGAGGCAGAGGCAAGAGACTCGCTTGAG
>CAUYON010027566.1:0-13917 GCA_963573935.1 Arctocebus calabarensis
ATGTTTTTTTTTTTTTTTTTTTTTTAGACAGAGCCTAAAGCCGTCACCCTGGATAGAGTGCCGTGGCATCACAGCTCACAGCAACCTCCAATTCCTGGGCTCAAGCAAGTCTCCTGCCTCTGCCTCCCAAGTAGCTGGGACTACAGGCGCCTGCCACAACGCCCGGCCATTTTTTGGTTGCAGCTGTCATTGTCGTTGGGCGGGCCCGGGCTGGATTCGAACCCGCCAGCTCAGGTGTACATGGCTGGCGCCTTAGCCCGTTGAGCCACAGGCACTGAGCCCATAAATGTTTTTTGAGTATCTTAAAGTCAAATGTTAAGAATATTTAGGTGTTTCTCTAAGCCTCATGGCTTCCTCAAAACCAATAATTGTAAAATTTTAAATGTCATTGGACTATTCATTTGACTGTTGGAGATGATGTGTTTATTCTGGCTTTGTATGGGCGGTAAAACAGTTTTTGACAGAAATGTTTAAGTGAGAGTCTTCATGTAGATATAGTTTATAGTAGAACTTTACCTTCAAAAGTAAATCAAAAATTTTTCTAATTTTGTTCGTTAAGAATATATTAAAATGTTATTTTATTGGGAGACAGTAAGGGACAAAAATTTTATCTATAAAGTGGGCTAGAGTTATAATAGCCAATGATGGTTTTGTCCTTTAATAATGTATGCCTATAGCAAAGAGGGAAAAGTGTGACATGTTTACCAACTTTACCTATACTCATCAGTATATGGTGATGACCCATAATAATAAGAAAGAAATGAAAACAAAGAAAAGACCATTTGTTTCAGTTTAGACAAAAATACCTGATGTTTGGGACAGATGCCAATTAAATAAATGACAAAATTTAGCCAAATCTGATGATTTTGTAATGGTCATGGATTTCTTTTGAATAAGAAGGGAGGTGGCTTGAAACTAATACTAGACTTAGCTCATTGCCTGTCGTGTGTGAATTATGTAGTGCAAATACAATGCATGTGAAGAGCTTCTCATAGTCCATTATCACTTGCAATTGGAATCTCTGTATGTGCACTTGATGAAAACATTCCAAATTTTCTCATAAAATCCAGTCTGCTCAAACTCCATTTTCAGTAAAGGTTTCTTTTTTCTTTACTGCATCACCTGTTCAAGATTGTGAGGTAGCACAAAGTCTTTATAGTTAATGAACTCATTATCCTTTTCTAGGGGTATAACTAGCCCCTTTGCTCTCACCTAGCACGTCTACCTTCTCCCTCATCACAAATCTATTCTTTGATTTCATTCAGACTAGGAAAAAAAATGACTGAAAGCTTAAGGTTCAATATTTTATGAGCTAACAGAGCCAAGTCTTAAACTTAAACAAAAAAAAGACACTAATGGTAGCCTAGGATATCACTCAATAAATAGGAGGCTTTTAATGGGCGTTTAGGAGAAAGATAGACACACACATACATGATACTCTGTCCATTTACAAGTGAGGTTGGATGTGTTTATATGTGTAAAAGAACACAGATAATGCAATTGCCTTTTCAAAAAGTCTTAAGCCACATCTTTTTATAAACAAATAATTCTTAAGGAAATAAATTGGTATCTCCCTATATCCACCCCACATCCATTGTTATTGACTTAATTCAATTCAATACTACATAATCTATTAGAAGGCAAAAAGCCTCCTAATGAGATTTCAAGTTGCCAAGTCTTTCATATCACCATAAGAGTCATCTTCCAAAAATAAAAATTACATTTGGTCTCTTCTCAGAAATCTTTAAAGATTTCCTGTCATCCAAAAGATAAACTCAAATTCCTTAGCACAACATAGAAACTCTTTGATTAATTACAACCTATTCAACTCCATTCAGCTATATACTCTAAAGATTTTCACTCAACAGACAATTTTACCAAGGTTTGGAATTGATCATAACCGAGCCAGTTAGTTTTGCAGGATAACTCTTAGGATCTAGAAATAGTGCTGCTGCTCTCAGATTGGCAATTGTTAAACAAGGTTTGACATTTAAGTTTGTGAATTCATCCTAGAAAAACTGCTACAATGTATGTAATTACAGTCACATTACAAAGTAATGTGCACATTACAAAGTACCTCCCTTCCTTAGCTAAACACCACTGCCAGTGCCTACTCCACCCTTCAAAGCAGTCTTAGAATTCTTTATCTGCAATGACCATCGGAACTGTCATCATATGAAGTATAACAATTAAGTTTGCGAACTTGCCACAATACCTATGTTGGCAACACTGTACAAACAATTCGGTAAGGTTTCATAACCTTGGCATATCAGTGTCTCACAGCTGTGTTTATGTAAAGTGTGATGGTATTTTGGTAAGTGGAATTCATTATTATTGTTGCATGTTTTTGTATGCTTTACAGTGACAGCTCTGATGGTCATTCCAGAAAAATATTTCCAAAATTACTTTGAAGGATAGATGAGGCACTGGTGTTGGTGCACTGCTTCCCAAAAGAAGTACTTCAAAGGTGACCATAGTGATATTCAGCAGTAAATATGACTTTTTCTAGGTTTATTTTCCAAACTTAATTGTGAGAACTTAGTATTTTGGATTAACCTCCAGCATGCACTGATTGTACTTCCAATATTTGTCTTATCCTTATTATTTTTTCTTGGTTTACCCCTTTACTTTTGCCACCTGACTCTAGTGCTGTCTTCAAAAGTCATCCTACTTAAATAGATTGTAGCACTTGTGAAACTATGACGACTATCATGACCAGACCCTCACTGCTACCTGGAGATCAGATTCAACTTACACATATAGTCACTCACATGAGATGTCATTATCAGCACCATTAAGACTCTTTCTGCTGTGTTCTGTGCAATAAGCCAGACCCTTAGGCATTATTTCATCAATGCTAACTGAGATAGCATCAAATGAGCCCTCCAAAGCCATAGTATGCTGATGTTAATTTTCCTAATTACAGCCCTACTTGTTCCAAAATTACTGCATTTTTACCAGTTTATGTTTAACAGGTCCCAACATACTTCGGGCCTACTCTATGTAAGTTATAATTCTATAGTCTATACACTCATTCTTGAATGCAATATGATGCTCTTTTTATATCCATGCTGACCAGTGTTACTTGTTCTTTTTAACTGTGTCCTACCTTTAACCAATCATCAATTCCTATCAATCTTTCGAGTGCTGCTCCTGTGAAATCTTCATTAAAATCCTAAAGCTTTCTCCCACTTGGCATGTTCCTTGAGTATAAAACTTCTCAGATTGCATTGTAATTTTTTTTATTCTCACATATGTTTACCCCAAAAAGACTAAGACCTCCTCAAGAACTAGCTTAGCCCTTAACAGCTCCATCCTCACTCACAGCTGAGACCATATGTGCCCTATAAAAATGTCCCTGGGGCTACTCCAACATTTCATGGAGTGTATCCAGAATCCACTCCCACTCTTTTGTCCAAATCCCTTGTTCTAGTCTAATACTCACTTGCCTCAGATCCAAATGCCTTATTCCTGGATAAACTGGTGGTTTCTGCCCCTCTGCCTTGCTTCTTAATGTTGAGTCCTGCACTGTCCCCCTGACTATTGATTTCAATTTGATCTATCCTGGGATCTACTTGAGATTCTTAGTCTTACATTCTCTGCCTGAAAACACAGAGTCCGTGTCCAACCCAGTCTCCAGGGACTCTGACTTAGGTCCTATTTGTCAAGGCAAGGAGTTTTGACAAAACAAATAAACATATTTGAAGTTTATAACATTTTTCCTAATGAAAGAGAACAATGGCTTTCTCTTCACAAGGAGCACGTAACTGATTTATGTTTTGGAAAGTAGAGTGATAAAATAATCTGCTTTGCAACCCATGCTTTCCATCTAGGGAAAGGGTTCCACAGATGAAAGCTAATGTGACCTAATGTAAAAATGTAGACCACTTCAGATATTAATTTATTTAGTGAAAAATATGACCACAAAATAAATAGTCTTGGAAATACTTTAATCATCACTTCACTCTTCATACCCCTCCCTTACACTGACTCCAAGTTCCATGCACATGTTATGGTTTTTTGATGCTATTGAAATTCTATAAACTCTGCCTAGAATTCTCTTCCCTCTATGTCACATCATTTTCATCTTTCAAATTTTGGATAAGTATTATTTACTCTTGGGAGTAATTTTTGACTTCCTAATTATATGCAGTGCTCCTCTCATTAAAGTAATTTCTTGTTAACTTGTTTGCAATTCCTTCTAGACTTTAAACTCAATTAGGACAACCATGGTGGTCTGAACACATGAGTATGTAGTACAGCATGCAGTGTTCAATTCATGTTCTACATTTGTTGAGTGAGTAAATGAGCAACAATAATTACCATCGCTTATATATGATGTGGAACTTCACAGGAGGAATGATATTATGTATACAGATAGAGCTAAAACAGACAAGATGAGAAATTCATTATGATAGGAGACCAATGAGAAGGTGAGGAAGGATAAAAAGAAGGCACTGAGCCAGTGAAGGTACTGAGTTGAGACTGTGATGAGTGGCAGATGTCATGACTAGACAGAATTTTGGTATCAAAGGCTATAGCTGAGATAATAGAAAACATCTCTGTTAGCCAAAGAGAACCTGGTAATAAGGAGTTTGGGATAAAGTAATATCCATTAATGTAGGAAAGTAGTTAACTTCAGAGCTACCTTAGGGCACTAATAATAAAATAGTGATAAAAGTGGGAATTCAGAACAACACTTCAGTTATTTTGTGGGAAACCCACTAAAAGATAGTGACTTAGTGTCAAAAACAAGTTAAAAGTTCTTTCATTCATGTCATATTAAGGCAATAGTATCAACACTCATCTTCCTGCTTTTCATTTTTCCTCATTAATTCTACACCACACATAGAAACTAAGCTATCCTTTTAAAATGAAAATCAGATCCCATTACTTTTACTTTCCTGCCTAAATTTCTTCAATGGCTTCCCATTGTAGCAAAGCAAAGTCCTACAAGACCCTACATAATATGGCAGCCAATTATGCCTCTGACTTTATCTTATACATGTAATAGATATGTCTAATCGCAGTTCTGGTTACCCTTATTTTCTTCCTCTCCTCAAAAAAAAATTTTTTTTTCACATCAAGGTTATCACACATACTGTTTTCTCTATCTAGAATTTGTTTCCCTCAAATATTTGCATGATTTGCTTTCCAACTTTCTTCAAGTCTTTAAGCCAAAGTCATCTTCTGGCAAGAGACAACCTTGCAAACTAAATATCATACCACTACCACTTTTCCTATTTATCATCTACCATGCTTAATTTTTAAAATTTTTAACATAACACTATTCACTTTTCCTATATACTCTCTCAGTAGTATTTAAGCCCATGAGGGCACAGAACTTATCAATCTAAATGATTATCATATCTTAGTGCCTAACACGTAATAGATATGTAATATATACAATAAATATTTATTAGCCAACTATAAAAGATAAATTTTCCTACCTTTTCCATTGCAAATTTGGTTGTTTTTTTTCCTTCTACACAATATCTGAAATAAAGTTACTGCAAGAATGTAAAAAACAAGCACAACCAAAAATACTTAATTCTCACATTAAAGAAAACCTAAGGGATGATGGTAGCTCAAAATTTACAAGATCAAAACAAGGAGCACAAATTAAGTCACATTTGAAACAGGCTTTCAACTATAATGGGAAAAATTAAGATCATAAGCTTCAAATTCTCATAAATAAAGAATAAACATGGAATTTCAACAGAATTTCCACTAGAGCTCCAATCACTGTTGAAGCCTGTGAGTATGAACAGCGGCATCACAGAGTTTTTTAAGAGACTGTGGAAAACAGGAGAGGAAGTAGCTGCATGTATAGGCAAAAAACAGTGGGGAAAATACCATCACTGTAAAGAAAAAGGTTGTCACTATGTACTAAATTGCTGATCACAGGTTTGAAGTTGGCAATTTATAGCACCAGCTGTAGGGAGGAAGCTCAAAAATGAGTGAGGCCCAGAGGAGGCAGCACTGGAGATGGAGGGCTTCAAGGGGAGAAGAAAGTGAAAAGAGAAGAGTTGGCACCTCTTGTTGTGTGGGTAAAAGTAAAAGAAGGAAGTCAGAGAAAAATTAAAGATCCTTCAAGAACAAAAGATAATTACAAAACATATTTCTACCCATTCTTACCCCAACAACAATGTCATTTATTTTTAAAAGTTGTGCTTTACTATTCTGAGAGAAAAGTTGCTATTGAACTAGAACTAGGAATTCTAGCTACAACATTCCTATAAGTAGAAAAAAGCAAACAAATTCCATACAAAGTTAGTGTTAGAAAAAAAAAAGAGAAAATAAGAATAAAAAAAAAATTCCATAGATGAATAGGCCTAAATAAAACAAAAAAGAAGCAAAACAAAATTCCAGACCGAATTAAGTAAATTATTAAGTAAATTTAAACAAACATTTAAAAACTAAAAACAAATTATAAATTTTCAAACTAATGGCAAAATAGAAAAAACATTAAGAAAAATGAAATATTAGTTCATGGACTTCTTAAAAAAACATTAAAATAAGTCAAATTCATTGCACCAATTGCAAGGTACAAAAAGGAAATTTGAATCTAATTTGAATAAAAATATAATACAAGTCATTGAAGAAAAACAAAATCAAAAACTACCAAGAGCAGTGATTCTCATCTGTAATGCTAGCAATCTGAGAGGCCCAGGCAAGAGGATTGCTTGAGGTCAGGAGTTCAACACTAATCTGAAAAAAGCCAGATCCTGTCTCTATAATAAAAAAGTAAAAAGTAAAAATTACTCAGTGAAAAAGTAGTTGAAATGAAAGACAGCAAAAGGTATCCAAGAAACATTTCACAAATATTCAGGACAAATACTCAGAATATAATTATTATTTAATGTAATAGCATAAGAAAATCTTCCAGAAATAAAAGAAAACCTAAATCTAAAGACAGAAGGGACCAACCATAGACATACCAGTAAAGTTGACCCAGAATAATCAATTGTTAGACTCAAATAAAACTATAAAACTTTAAAGAAAAAAAAATCTCAAGACATTCAGGCAAAAGAAATTACCCATAAAACTAATAGACTGAAAATAGAGAAAACATCAGCAAAGCATACAAATAGTGGCAAAGCATTTGTAATAAATTTAAGGAAAGAAAGTCTGAACCAAGGATGTTTGTATGTATAGGAAGATTCCTCTTTTAGCAGTACAGAGATGGAACAGTTATAAACATGTAAGAGCTAAGAGAACACTGTATTCATAAACTCTCTATGAAAAATCTGTAAGAGTATAAGCTTTATCTAAGGGATGATGGAGGAAATTTTATCAAAAAGGGTAAAAGTAAGCATTTACTACATATAAATGTAGATTTAGAATGAAAATAAGAATGATTATATGAGTATAAGAATTGTATCAAATATTATATGTTCCACCAAGAAGAACATATAATTTGATCATTAATTTTTGCATAAGTAACAGACAAAAGTCAAAGTATATAATTTAAAACTTATAAACCAGATAATATAGTAAAAGAGGGATAAAGAGACCTATGAGAGTATGGATGCAAAGGTAATTGAAGGTAACTATTATGGCAAAAAAAAAATCCTTCTTAAAAATCAAAAGAAATTATCAAAAGGAGAGATCAAATAAGAAATGCTTCTAGAGTAAGAAGCATAATAAGTATAACATACTAAATCTAACAAAATTACAATAGAGACTTGAGGTCAATCATTTTCAGACATATCAATAAATGTGAAAGGGTTTAACTCATCTATTAAATGAAACATAATTTCATGATTTCACTTATTAGATAAAATACCTCTATGGTAAATAAAAGTGACTCTTGAAACAAAGTTACTCCAAAAGACTAAGGCATGGTCATCTCAGTTTGCCATTAGTCTGAATTTAGTTACATTCAAAATAAAGAAAATAATTCTGATGATTCTGATTTCATAAAAAGTACAATATAGGGTAAAAATGAATGAATAAAACAAAGAAGGACAATTTTAATGCTAAAATATATAATACCCAATGACTACGTAACAATTATGAATAGCCATGCATCAAAAAACATAATTTCCGTGGGAGGAACAAGATGGTCGACTGGAAGCAGCTTCTGACAGAGGCTCCTGTCCAAAAGAAAAGATAACCTCCAGAAACTGCCCAATTGAGCTGAAGACTGGGAGCCCAGCAGAGAGAGAGAGATATATGATAACTGCATGTCACCCCTGAGGTAAGCTAGGACTTCCAGAAACCAAGCTTCAGGCAGGAAAACTGAACTAAAGTTTTCCACCATTCTGAACTTCCAGAACTCCCTTCCCCCCTTACCTGATGCACCAGAAACCTGAACCCCGCTGAAACTGAGGGAGGAGGTCTTGAGCAGCACCAACTCTCCCAATCTGCCAGACCAGGTGGCCACACTGAGCCCCCGCCAACCCCCAGGCCAGGGACACCACCACAACCTCTGCATGGCTCTGATTTGTGCCCCACCAGGCCTCAGCCTACCACTTGCAATGGCCAGGAACTCCTCCAGGACCCCCGCCGGACCTTGGCCATGCCTGCAATGGCCAGGAACTCTACTGGGACTCCAATGTGCCCCAATTTGCACCCCGCAGGGCCTTAGCCTGCTGCCAGCAGTAGCCAGGAAGTCCACTAGGACTCCCACGTGGTGCCAATCTGTGCCCTGCCAGGCCTCAGCTTGTGGCCCGCTGAGACCCCTGCCTAGCTCTGATCATGCCTCAGGTCTGCCACCCACAGTGGCTAGGAACTCCACTCCACCAGGACCCTGCATAGACCCATTGGCTCCTCGCCAGGCCTTGACCTGCCGCCTGCAACGGGAAGTCTTCTGGGACTCCCTTCCAGAGCAGACTATGCCCCACCCCGACTTGGCCTGCCACCTGCCAGGACCCCCACCTACCTGGGATCCGTGCCCCAGGCCCACAGCGGCCAGGAACTCCACTCCACTGGGACCCCCACGCGCCCTGATTGGCACACCACTGGGCTTTGGCAAATCGGCATCAGTGGCAAGAACTCCGCTGGGTCACCTGCATAGCCCCAATTTGTGACCTGCCACCAACAGCAGCCAGAAAGTCCACTGAAACTCCTTCCTGGCACCAGTCTGTGCCCTGCCTGACCTCAGCCCGCCCAGCTCCAACCGTGCCCCAGGCCCACTGCCCATAGCGGCCAAGAAGTCCACTCCACCAGGAATCCCCCGCAGCCCCAAGTGGCACCACGGTGGGATTTGGCCCGCCACCAGGAATGGCCAGGATCTCCACTGCGACTCCTGCATGGCCCTATTGGCACTCATCTGGACTTTGGCCTGCTGCCAGCAGTGGCCAGGAAGTCCGCAGAGACTCCCTTGTGGCACAGATCTGTGCCCTACCTGGCCTCAGCCCCCTGCCCGCTGGGAGCCCACCTGGCTTCCATCTGTGCACCTGGTCTGCCTCCCTCCCTCTGGAGCCCTCCTTCCAGCCAGAGACTGCCGGAGGCACGGGCTCCCTTTGCAAAGGCCACTGGGTGCCCCACCCATGTCCTGCTGCTTGATCTGGGTGTGCCACACTCCAGAGCTACTCCCGCAGGCAGAACTCCCTGGGTGCGGCAGTCCCAGAGGAGTTACACAGGAGCATTCCCTACAAAGATCCAGCAACAACACAGTGATCCTGCCAGGATCTCATCTGGGAGAGAAACCTCCCCAACTCTGAGGACGGTCAGAGGCAGCAGTGAAAAATAATCATGAGGCAGAATCAACAGAAAAACTCTGGGAATATGAATAATCAGAGTAGATCAACTCCCACAAGGAACGACAAGGCAAATACAGCACAAAAACCCTTTCATAAGCAAATGGCTGAGATGTCAGAAATTGAATTCAGAGTCTGGATAGCAAATAAGATCAGTGGAATGGAGGAAAAGATAGAATTAGAATTTTAGGCAATAATCCAAAAGATGACCCAAAAAATGTCTCAAGAATTCAATGAATTCAAAGGCAAAATGACCATAGATTTTGACACTTTGAGACAAGAAGTTGCAGCCCTCAAAGTTCTGAGAAATACAGCAGAATCCCTCAGTAACAGAATGGAGCAAGCAGAAGAAAGGATTTCTGACATGGAAGACAAAGCTTTTGAATGCTCCCAAACTTCCAAAGAGGAAGAGAAATGGAAGGCAAAAATGGATCATTCTCTCAAACAGCTCTCTGAGATAACTCAAAGAAAACCAATATTCACCTCGTAGGGATACTTGAAAACAATGAAGTGGCATGACAAGGCAAAGAGTTTCTTCTTTATGAGATTATGAAAGAGAACGTTCCAGACATGCCAAGAGATTCTGAAATTCAGATAGCAGGCAGTTTCAGAACCCCAGCACGACTCAACCCAAATAAGACATCCCCAGGCACATCATAATTAACTTCACTAAAGTTAATATGAAGGAGAAAATTCTGAAAGCAGCCAGACGTAAGAAATCCGTTACCTACAAGGGGAAGAATATAAGAATAACTGTAGATCTCTCTGATCAAACCTTTCAAGCTAGAAGAGAATGGTCATCAACTTTTAATCTCCTAAAACAAAAGAACTTTCAACCCAGGATCCTGTACCCAGCTAAAATGAGTTTCATTTATGATGGAGAAATTAAATATTTGAATGACATCCACATGTTGAAGAAATTTGCTATAACTAAACCAGCTCCCCAGGATATTCTCAGACCTATCCTCCATAATGACCAGCGCAATCCTCCACCACAATTTAAACTCACCCAGAAACTTTTTATCAAATTTTAACTTCCACAGTGATGAAAGGATTAAAAATGTCGACTGGACTTTCTAAAGATTTATCTTTGTTTTCAATTAATGTGAATGGTTTAAATTGTCCTCTAAAGAGGCATAGGTTGGCTGACTGGATACAAAAACGCAGGCCAAATATCTACTGTATACAAGAATCTCATCTGACCTTAAAAGAGAAATTTAGACTCAAGGTGAAGGATGGTCTTCTATATTCAGACAAATGGAAAACAGAAAAAAGCAGGTGTTGCAATCTTATTTGCAGATACAATAGGCTTTAAACCAACCAAAATAAGGAATGATGAAGACGGACATTTCATATTTGTTAAAGGTGCTACTCAATATGATGAGATTTCAGTTATTAATATTTATGCACCCAACCAGAATGTGCCTCAATTTATAAGAAAAACTCTAATAGGTATGAGTAACTTGATTTCCTCCAGCTCCATAGTAGTTGGAGGTTTTAATACTCCTTTAGCAGTGTTGGATAGATCCTCCAAAAAGAAGCTAAGTAAAGAAATTTTAGATTTAAATTTAACCATTCAACACCTGGATTTAACAGACATCTACAGAACATTTCATCCTAACAAAATTGAATACACATTCTTCTCATCAGCCCATGGAACATACTCCAAAATTGACACATCTTAGGTCACAAGTCTAACCTCAGTAAATTTAAAAGAATAGAAATTATTCCTTGCATCTTTCCAACCATCATGGAATAAAACTTGAACTCCATAACAACAGGAAGCTGCATACTCATACAAAAACATGGAAGCTAAATAACCTTATGCTGAAGGATAGCTGGGTCATAGACGAGATTAAGAAGGAAATTACTAAATTTTTGGAAGAAAATGACAATGAAGACGTGAATTATCAGAACCTCTGGAATACTGCAAAGACAGTCCAAAGAAAGAAATTTATAGCACTATAAGCCTTCCTCAAGAAAATGGAAAGAGAGGAAGTTAACAACGTAAGGGGACATCTCAAGCAACTGGCAAAGAAAGAAAATTCCATCCCCAAACTAAACAGAAGAAAAGAAATAACCAAAATTAGAGCAGAATTAAATGAAATTGAAAACAAAAGAATTATAGAATAGATCAACAAATCAAAAAGTTGGTTTTTTGAAAAGGTCAATGAAATAAATAAACCTTTGGCTAACCTAACCAGGAAAAAAAGACTAAAATCTCTAATTTCATCAATCAAAAATGGTAAAGATGAAATAACAACAGATCCCACAGAAATTTAAAAAATCCTTAATGAATATTACAAGAAAATTTACTCTCAGAAATATGAAAATCTGAAGGAAATCAACCAATACTTGGAAGCACGCCACCTACAAAGACTTAGCCAGCATGTAGAGGAAACCTTGAACAGGCCTATATCAAGTTCTGAAATAGCATCAAATATAAAAAAATCTCCCTAAAAAGAAAAGCCTAGGACCAGAGGGCTTTACATCAGAATTCTACCAAACCTTTAAAGAAGAACTAATACCGATATTATTAAACCTCCTCCAAAATACAGAAAAAGAAGAAATACTACCCAGCACATTCTTTGAAGCAAACATCACCTTGATCCCTAAACCAGGGAGAGACCCAACAAGAAAAGAAAACTATAGACCAATATCACTAATGAATAATGGTGCAAAAACATTTAACAAGATACTAACAAGCAGAATCCAGCAGATTATACATCATGACCAAGTAGGTTTTATCCCAGGGTCTTGAGGCTTGTTCAATATATGTAAATCTATAAATGTAATCCAGCACATAAACAAATTAAAAAATAAAGACCATATGATACTCTCAATTGATGCAGAAAAAGCTTTTGACAATATCCAGCATCCCTACATGATCAGAACACTTAGAAAATTGTTATAGAAGGGACATTTCTTAAACTAATAGAGGCCATCTACAGCAAACTCACAGCCAATATCGTATTGAATGGAGTTAAATTGAAGCCATTTCCACTTAAATCAGGAACCAGGCAAGGTTGCCCATTGTCTCCATTGCTCTTCAACATTGTAATGGAAGTTTTAGTCATTGCAATCAGGGAGAAAAGGCGATCAAGGGTATCCACATAGGGTCAGGAAAAATCCAACTTTCCCTTTTTGCCTGTGATATGATTGTATATCTGGAAAACATCAGGAATTCTCTTATAAAACTTTTTGAAGTATCAAGGAATATAGCAATGTCTCAGGCTACAGAATCAACACCCATCAATCTGTGGCCTTTATATATACCAACAATAGCCAAGCTGAAAAAAAAAGTCAAGGACTCTATTCTTTTCACAGTAGTGCCAAAGAAGATGAAATATTTGGGAATTTACCTAACAGAGGATGTGGAAAATCTCTATTAAAAAACTATGAAACTTTAAGAAAAGGAAATAGCTGAAAATGTTAGCAAATGGAAAAATATACCATGCTCATGGCTGGGAAGAATCAACATTGTTAAAATGTCTATAATACCCAAAGCAATATGTAATTTTAATGCAATTCCTATCAAAGCTCCATTGTCATGTTTTAAAGATCTTGAAAAAATAATACTTCATTTTATATGGAATCAGAAAAAACCTTGAATAGCCAAGACATTACTCAGAAATAAAAACAAAGCAGGAGGAATCATGGTACCAGACCTGAGACTCTACTATAAATCGATAGTGATCAAAACAGCATGGTACTGGCACAAAAACAAAGAGGTAGATGTTTGGAACAGAATAGAGAACCAGGAGATAAATCCAGCTACTTACCATTACTTGATCTTTGACAAGCCAATTAAAAATAGTCAGTGGGGAAAAGACTCCTTATTTTACAAATGGTGCTGGGTGAACTGGCTGGCAACCTAAAGACTAAAACTGGACCCACACCTCTCACCATTAACTAAGGTAGATTCTTACTGGATTAAAGATTTGAACTTAAGACATAAAACTATCAAAATATTAGAAGAAAGTACAGGGGAAACTCTTGAAGGAATTGGCTTGGGTGAATATTTTATAAGGAGGACTCCCCAGGTAATTGAAGCAGTATCAAAAACACAGTACTGGGACCTGATCAAACTAAAAAGCTTCTGTACAGCTGAAAACATAGTAAGTATAGCAAGGAGACAGCTTTCAAAATGGGAGGAAATATTTGCAAGTTAGGCCTCCAAAAAAGGTTTAATAACCAGAATACACAGAGA
>CAUYON010027567.1:0-15315 GCA_963573935.1 Arctocebus calabarensis
TTTTTTTTATTGTTACATATACATGTGTTTATTAGGTTTCCACTTTTTGCCTTCACAGAATTTAAAAGGCTTAAAATTTAATAACAATAACAATGTTTAAGATAAGGACTAGAAACAAAAACCACGTAAAGAATGAACAAAAATAAATACATTCAGAAAAGAAAACAGACGATTACTGCATCAAAATATTAAGCAATATTAATAATAATAATGCCAAGAAAGTAACGTTCACATTGTCAAATAAGAGTATGTCTATTATAGAATGCTTAGAGTCTGAGGCTCAGTATAAAGTCATCAGTGAACTTCTTATTTTTTTTCCAAAGTCTCAAAAAATAGACAATATTATATAAATAAAAGTAAAAGAGAGTTTCAAAAAACAGATCATGCCAAATCTTATAGACAATAGAAAAAGAAGAAATATTTCAAAATCATCTACTTGATCTGGATACACCTGGTATTGAAATTGGAGAAAATATATTGTTATAAAGGGAAATTACAAACATATTTCACTTATAAATGAGGATGCAATATCCTAAATAACATATTGACAAGTTGAACTAAAAATTAATGTTTAAGTAATATACTTGGTCAAATTGAATCCAATTTATGTGAGAATTAGTCACTATTTTCTTTCCTTTTTTTTGTTTTCTTTCCCTCACCCCTCCCTCCTTCTCTCTCTGTCTGCTCTCTCCTTCCCTCATGCCTATGTCATTAATTGTCATTAATTGTCCTCAAATCAAAGCTGAATACATAGGATTCATGCTTCTCCATTCCTGTGATGTTTCACTAAGAATAATGTGTTCCTCCATCCAAGTTACTACAAACGCAGCAAAGTTTCCTTTGTTTTTTGATGGCTGAGTAATATTCCATTGTATACATATACTATAGCTTACCATTCCATTCCTGAGTTGAAGGACATTTAGGCTGTTTCCACATTTTAGTAATTGTAAATAGGGCTGCGATAAGCAGCCTAGTACAAGTGTCTTTATAATACAAGTTTTTTTTTTTCTTCAGGATAGATGCCCAGTAATGCGATTGCAGAATCAAATGGGAGGTCTAGGTTGAGTTCTTTGAACTTTTTCCATACTTCCTTCCAAAAAGGTTGTATTAGTTTGCAGTCCCACCAGCAGTGTAAAAGAGTTCCTTTCTCCCCACATCTGTGCCAGCATCTGCAATTTTGAGATTTTGTGATATAGGCCATTCTCACTGGAGTTAGATGGTATCTCATGGTGGTTTTAATTTGCATTTCGCTAATACTTAGGGATGATGAGCATTTTTTCAAGTGTTTACTGGCCATTCATCTGTCATTTTTAGAGAAGATTCTATTCATCTCTCTTCCCCATTGATGTATGGGATTGCTGGGTTTTTTCTTGTAGATTAATTGAAGTTCTGTATAGATCCTGGTTATTAAACTTTTGTCAGATTAAAAATGCGCAAATATCCTTTCCCATTGGGTAGGTTGTCTATTTGCTTTGGTTGTTGTCTCCTTGGCTGTACAGAAGCTTTTCAGTTTAATTAAGTCCCATTTGTTTATTGTTACAGTTGTTGCTATTGCCATGGCAGTCTTCCTCATAAAGTCTTTCCACAGGCCAATATCTTCCAGTGTTTTTCCAATTCTTTCTTTGAGGATTTTTTAATGTCTCGTGCCTTAAATTTAAGTCTTTTATCCATCTTGAATCAATTTTTGTGAGTGGAGAAAGGTGCACATCCAGTTTCAGTCTTTGACATGTGGATATCCAATTCTCCCAGCACCATTTATTGAATAGGAAGTCTTTCCCCCAGTGAACGGTCTTGTTCGGTTTATGGAAGATTAGATGGCTGTTAAGTTGTTGGTTTAATTTCCAGGTTTTCTATATGATTGCAAGTATCTATGTCTCTATTTTTGTGCCAGTACCGTTTTGTCTTGACCACCATGGCCTTGTAATACAGCCTAAAATCTGCTATGGTGATACCCCCAGGTTTGTTTTTATTACTAAGAACTGCCTTAGCCATATGGGGTTCCATATAAAGCGCTGAATCATGTTTTTCCAGGTCTTGAAAGTAGAATGTTGGTATTTTAATAGGGATGGCACTGAATCAGTAAATTGTTCTGGGAAGTATAGACATTTTAACATTTTAACAATGTTGATTCTTCCCAATTGTACATGTCTTCTTTAAGCTTCCAAATTCCCTGAGCCCATCTTATAACTATAATATGTACCAAAGAAAACTTAGAAAGGAAAAAAATGAGTTTTTGGTCTTCTTACAAGTACAAACGCCCCAGAAAGGCCAATATTGTAAAATACATATTTTCATATTATCATATTTTAATATCATAAATACTCCATGATGTAATCATTAGTATTCTAGTTTTTAATTTGATGCGTCAAGATAGAATCCTGGCTACAAATCCAAGTTTCCCTGACATCATAAAACCTCAGTGGCCTCCAATCAAAAAATTTGACCCACATTCCATTTTGCTATTTCATTTCTGCTCTAAGAGAGGAAATACTTTATCTAGGGAATTTTGACTATAACCTGAACTAGAATAAGGTCTCAAAAACAAAACTTTACTTTGATTCAGTGAAAAATATAGATTCTGCATCATTTGGATGTAAGTTTACCTAAAAGTAATGAAAACCTTAATGTGACATTTCCTCACATCACAGAAACATTTAGGTTTTGCTACAGGCCTTTGTGCAGGACTGAACAGCAGGGAGCTTTAACTCCGTGATTATCTAGGCTTTTCCTTCATGATGGTCCTTCACATTCTCAAGACAGACGCTCAGGTTTCAGTCATGATGGTTGTGTGGATGACAAGGAAAAAAGGGTGACAACATCCTTTAGTTTTCCCCTTTTGATGAGAAAGCAAAATCTTTTCTGGGCACGTTCCCAGCAGACTTCCTTCTACAGATACTAACCAGAACTGTATGATCTCTCTATCTGAACAGCAAGGTGGGAAAAGATCACGTTTAGATTTTGAAACTGTATATATATATATATGTGTGTATATACACACACACACACACACACACACGCATATACATAAAACAATAATGTGAAAACAGAAAGATAAAGGAACATTGTGTGACCCCATTATAGTTTTGCCTCAAGAACTATTCCAGGTGTTTTTTTAAATGCTTCACATTAAAACAGATGTTTGAAATTTTGCTTATTCTCAAAATCAAGTCAGAAAAATCTGAAACAACATCAACTTTTTCTAATGGATTTTTACCATAACATGAAAATTCTGGACAAACATACACATACATACACATAAAAACAGACACATAAAAAAGAATGTTTTGATTAACATCTAAGAAAATGAAACATGCCAACTCTTGTGTGTCCTAAAGCATTGGGGAGTACATGCATCAGAGTCCATCAGCTGCACACTCAGTATCTTTTCAGCACTTCTTTACTGCCAGAGCCAATGTCTTTAGTGTCCATGACACATTTCAAACCCATAGACTAAAAATACAAACTGTTAGGAGGTCTGAGAAAGCTGCTCGAAACAAAAGAATCAATTGAGCGAATGTGTCCATTTTATCTTTGCCTTCCTGTTACTGGAAGAGCAAACTTGATGGTTGAACTCCAGCAGTCAACTTGCAAACACAAGGGTCAGACTCTAAGGAGCGTGGCTGAGTTAACAGGAGCCTGGCTTCTGAGACAGGATGAGAATTCGATAACACTTCTATGCTGCCTCCATCTGGACCCTTTCTCATGAACAAAAAATAACCCCTTAAATTGTCTAAGCCACGGATTCTCAGGTTCTGTTAGGCAGATTATGAGTTGCTAACAGTTGGACAGAACATAAAGACCATACCTAAACCTAAATGAATCAGTTTGTATAAAGGTTAAAAGCACAGAAATACTGAGTTAATAGCCCTTTTTATAGATCAAATTCCAATTAGAACTCTTGGTGACTGATTTATAAACACCTCGACCATAAGTAGAAAATATTAAGCCTATCTGATACTTACATGCACGTACACATTAATATGTATATCTAAATATGCACATTCATGTACTATACGTGTAGATAGAAAGTTTGTATTTGTGTGTGGGGGGGTGGGTATGGATGTTTTATATACACTCACCAGCAAATACACATATAAACATATATACATATACACAAAAGACAATAATTCATTTAGTAAATAAAAGTTTATGTTCATAGCACAAGACTAAGCTAAGGTATCAAGTCTCATATAAACAGATAACTACAAGGTCATCTGTATATTGATCATAGTATTTCCTGAATGGTTACATTTAAATAACTTTCCTATTATTACTCTTAAAGGATTCCTATTATCTATTTTCAAATAATGAGATACTTTTCTTATAAAAAGTGAAATAATTCTTCAGAAAAAAGAAATCAGGATTTATTTTTGTTGCTAATGTATTTAAATGAAATTATCCTGGCAAATGACCTTACTATGTGAGACAGCATCACAGGAGTTCTGAACTGTTCTTTCAAGTATAATTTATTACAATTAGAGTGCACCACAAATGGAATTAATTTCTGTGCTTACAAAGCAGTTGTAGGATAATGAATTATAGTTAACTTTATATTTAAAACAAAAAAAAGTGGACTAAATTTACTTCTGGCTGCATATATTCTTTTTGAGCACAAAGGACTAATTGTAGACAACTTCCTGTAGGAAAATCATTGATAGAGAATTGACGTGTTTACCCTCAAAATCCAAGAATAAACACTGTATTTTATAAAGGAGTCACAAGAAAATCTATACAATGACAGGGCAAGTCAATACCTGGAATTTACATAGATCATTGCCGTTATCTTATTACCTAAAAGTTAGTCCTTTGGAGTAAGTTTAAAAAGTCAACTAGTGCAGTCCCCTAAACCAGGGATGCAGGGAAGTGCTGCCCAGCTGTCTGAAACAGTTTGTGTGTCCTCTTTAACCCTTTCTACCTTTGGTCCTAAAAGGATTAGAGTCTCTATGTCATTTCTCACCAGAAATAAAAGAAGCAAAACTAAAGCATAAAGTTCAAGTGAAGGGACTGATTCTAGGTCACATGGTGAGAAGAAATTCATTCATTCACATCCACTGTGCATCAACTCGATTCCAGATGTTGGGGACACAGATTGATTGATGAAGGGGATACAAGAAGGCTTCTTACTTGATGGCTATTAAACAGCCCTTCAGTTCTGTTATTTTAGGTTACATAGGTCTAATCACAAAATTAAAGATCCAAAACAAACTTTCAAAGATTTCTCAGTGCAAGCTCATTTGGTGGCTAATCTCACAGGAAGTGCCAGAGCAAGCCTACTCTGTGGGGGGTGATCATTTACACTGACACCGCAGAAGGGGCCAGGCACAGGAAGAGCCGGTATGGTGCACCCTGTGTGGGAAAACACTACCTGCCCAGCACTCTGGGCATGAAGGAAAGGGCAGAAATAGCAGTGAGAAGAAATCATTCAGTTGAAAATTATGCTGCCAAAAAGAATGTTGGGATATAGAAACTTGAGTTTAAATGGCAAGTGGAGACAATTCAGTAGAATAGGGAATTGCATTCCCAGAGACTGGGAATGCAAACAAGATCCAGAGGAGGAAGAGGCAGACAGAGGTGAGAAGTTATTTTGGGCAAAGGTTCAAGGAAAGAAGGGGTTGATGGCTCTATTTATTTATTTGCTTATTTATTTATCTTAATATAAAGACAGTATCTCACTTCATCACCCCGAGAAGAGTACCATGGCATCATCATAGCTCACGGCAACCACAAACTCTTGAACTCAAGCGATCCTCTTGCCTCAGCCTCCCAAGTAGCTGAGTCTACAGGTGCCTGCTGTGGGCTAGTTCTTCTATTTTTAGTAGAGACAGGGTCTCACTCTCTCTCAGTCTGGTCTTGAACTACTGAGCTCAGGCAATCCACTCGCCACAGCCTCCCAGAGTGTTAGAATTACAGGCATGAGTCACTGTGCCCAGCCTGATGGCTCCTTTTAAAGAATTTTGAAAAGCTGGGACAGTTCACATTTGATGGTCTCCCAACAGAATAAAGGGTATCTAATAAAGCAACAGTGAACATATAACATGGGGACTTGGGAAAAGTAAAATTAGGAAAATGTAATCTATTAAATATCACAGTCTTCCTCACAAGATGGAAAAAGAACAATCATGTCACAGGAAAGGTCTCAATGAGGTTGGATACATGAATGACGTATCAGAAGAAAAAAAGCCCAAACTTAAGTATGTTCACATTTCTCCAACTGCAATGGGGATAAATCTGAATATATACTTTAAGAGATATGTGTATTGAAGTGAAATATAATCTAACAAAACCAACTCTACACTGTTAGTATCCAATTTTCAATTGTATGATACTGCAATGGCTTGTTTCTGATCACAAAATCTAAATTATTTTCTTACCAGGATAAAACAGGCTCCAATTTTCTCAGAATCATAGTTAACTTCTGCTAAGTTTCTGTAAAATTTCTTCAAATTATAAAATAAGGGCCTTTATTGCCCACCTAAAACCAATTGTTGAGTGTTTCAATCAGATATAAGCCATTCGAAAACTGTTTGAAGTATAGAATTTCATCTAATTTCCCAATGCTTCAATCAGATAGCGCTGTCAGGTCCAAAGCATGATATGCCTGTCTCCTAGTTCCCATCTTTGCTAGCATGCTGTTGTCATTCTCAGAATGGAAATGAAGAAAAAGTACATATATACAGCAAAAGCAGATCATTTAGCACCTTCAATTCTTCGAGCTCACTCTCATGAGAATTCAATAAATATCCATTTTCTTTTAGTTTAATGCATAAATATCATGATTTTTTTAATCTTTAGTTTCTTAAGATGCAGTTTGATATGTAAAGTAAATGCTCTAGGCTTATGGTGCTCAAGGCTTCCAAGTAAAACTTTATAATTCCTCCTTTCAGGGCTTTTCCTCTGCTCACATACCAGAAAGTCTGAATCCTTCAGAATTCTCCAGAATGACTAGAATTTTCACCACTGCTTATTTTAAATGTATTTCTCTGTTGTGCATCTGCTTACAGCTGTCACTGACTTATTCTCAGAGACAAAGGACAGGACAGCTCACGGGTCAAGCACTTGGATTTTGAAGTCAGAAAGATCTACATTTAAGTCATTTTTGTACAAGTTACTTTGCCTTTCTGAGCCTTGGTCTCCTCATCTATAAATGGAGATGGAAATACCACTTATAGTTATATCAAAGACTAAATGAGTTAATACTTGAAGAATGTTTAACACAGAACACAGGACATAATAAATCATAAATACATGGCAGCAGTTACTGTTCTATTTAGGCATCTCCTCTTATTCTCGTTCCTTAATACTCTCTCTAAGCCCCAAAATGCATTCATGGCTCCATCCAGAAACTGCCACATTATTATGGCATTGAATAAATGAATTCTATTTTTTGCATTGCCAAGAGCAACACTGCTCTCCCAAAATAATTTTATACAAAGGGCCATGAAGTTCCATAAACTGAAATATATGATGAGACATAAGATAGTTAATGAGCCTTTTAATTAATTCAAGCTTCTATATTATTTTTAAAATCCTGAATTTTAGACTGCAAAATCTATATTCTGGAGCAAAAACTGAATTCACAAAGGTAAAGAAGACCTAGCATTAGATGACAATATAGCAAAAAGCTGTAAGTAGGGAACAGCAGCAACAGAATAAAGGATAATTCAAGGAGCTACAATTTTAACTTAGATTTTACTTATGCTGTTATTTGATTTTTCATTTTAGTATCTCTGAATTTAAGCCTTTCCACCTGAGATGGTTATTTTCTCATTTAAGCCCAGACTTTAGCTCAATAGAGTAATGTTAACAGTAATCTCTTCTTTCAAAGGTTCCAACCCTACTTCTTCTTGGCATAGGAGTCCTTAATAAAATATCAATATTTAATTACTATTTAAGTGAAATTACTTGTCCTGTGACAGTTAAATATATTAGAAGAAATAAAAATGTATAAATCCAATGCTTTAAAAAGAGAGAAAAAGAAAACCACATAGAACTAGAGGTCTAAGATAGTGCCCCCATTAACTGCTATGGGAATTTAGGCAACCCTCTTGCATCTCAGAGGCCGACTTAGCCTGAGGTTAATCAAACTTTAACTTCGAGTCTCCCTCCTAGGTGCTACTAAGGACCTTAGAAATGTATTTACACTAGATTTTCACAAAATTTACAAAAGATATTTTAACTGAAATTGATTATAACTGCTGCCTTCACATTAACTCTGCCCCACCTCCCCTCATGTCTGGAATCTGACCAAGGGGAAGTTCAATTAAGAATGCCTTGAGTGGGATATACTGAAATGATTTTAAGTAATTCAATTATGTTACCCATCGCAGTGTACAAATGGCTTCCAAGAGCACTCCAATTATCCATCAGCCTGACTTATCCTGGCAACACAAAGGCAAGGACCCCAAACTATATCATGGTAGAAATGTGCCCTTTTCACCCACATGAGAAGCAGGCGATCAGGGGAGGAGAAACAAGGTTGGAAATGAATGGGAGCAGCTAGTCTTTGGGAAACTCATTTGTCAAACATTTCGATGTAAAACTAAAAAATGAAAAATTCATCAACACACAGTCAAAAGTGAAGACAGGTCTTGCACAGAATCGTTACCAACAATGCCACATATTCAATTACACATCTTTTGTGGGGGGAAAGGAGAGGGGCAGAAGTTGAAAAAATAGAATTTGTTAGTATTATTCTGCTGGTCACCAACATCTAGCAGTCCTGTCAAAGTGAGTCTATCTATGTGTAAAGTCACATATTTTATGCATCCCAATAATAAAAAATATATTTCAGTCAATCTTATGAAAGACTAAGTTATTTCTTCTATAGGAAACACTTTTCAATCATTTTAATATGTAGAAGGTAGAGTACACTAGTCTGCTATGGCTGCCAAAACAAAATACCACAGACTGTGTAATTTGAACATGAATTTTTTTCTCCCTTCCAGTTCTGGAGGAGAGAAGTCCAAGAAGTCCGGCGGTCGGGTTCTCCTAGTTGTTCAGGCTTGCAGATGGCGGCCTTCTCTCTGGCCTTTCCTCCTTAGACATACATCTTTTCTGTCTCTTTGTACGTCTAAAATCGCCTGTTCTTATAATTATCCAGTCAGATAGAATTAGGATCTACCCCAAAGGCCCCACTTTACCTATATTACCTTTTTTAAAGCCTGTTGCTAAATAGTCACATCTTGAGGTATGGACATTCAATGCATGAATTTTGGAGTAACAAAATTCAGCCTATAACAAGCACTAAGAACATGGAGCCAAAAAACTGTAGCTAAAAAGGGAACAAATTCATGTATTAGGTAAGTACTAATTTTTTTTTTTCTGAGACAGATTTTTTCTTTGTCATACTGGGTGAAGAGCTGTGGGGCATCATAGCTCACAGCAACCTGAAACTTCTGGGCTCAAGTGATCCTCTTGCCTCAGCTTCCTGAGTAGCTGGGATTATAAGAGCCACCACCATACCTAGCTAATTTTTCTATTTTTAGGAGAGACAAGTTCTTGGTTTTGCTCCAGCTGGTCTCTAACTGCTGAGCTGAAGTGACATACCTGCCTCAGCCTCTAAGAGGGATAGGATTACAGACAGGAGCCATCACATCTGGCCATACTAATTTTTTTTAAGTTATGTTGCCTTTATGAATTTTATAGTCTTTCTAGTATTTGCCATCTATTAAGAATTTTTGATTTGTTTTATTTATTTTCTTTTATTTTTACATCTAAACCTCATTTTTTGTTTAGAATTTATTTTGCATTTGCCTTCAAAGACAGCCTAGCAATAGATTACTGGATTCAGTGCCTATGAACGTGTGAGCCAGCCCTTCTCTTACATTGAACATCTTTATAGAGTGTCAGAATTCAATTGATTCATCTCTAAAAACAAAATCATTGTATTGACATTGAAAAATATGAGTCCATTGCAACACAAGATATCTGCATTTTGAAAAGAAATCATGGTATCTACAATGTCATATATTGAGGAACATTCTCCTATAAAGTCAAGATACAAAAGGCAAGAGTGGTTGTTGTTAATGACATTCAACTGTCCTTAAAATACAGAGTTTAAATTCCTTGTGTTTTATTATATTATTTTTTCATGTCTTGTTTCTATCTTTGTACACAGAGAGTTTTAAAAATGCCAGTGGAGGGCGGCACCCATAGCTCAGTAGGTAGGGTGCCAGCCATAGACACTGAGGCTGGCAGGTTCAAACCCAGCCCAGGCCAGCTAAAACAACAATGATAACCACAACAAAAAGCATAGGTGGGTGTTATGGCAGGTGCCTGTAGTCTCAGCTACTTGGGAGGCTGAAGGAAAAGAATCACTTAAGCCCAAGAGTTTGAGGTTGCAGTGAGGTAGATACCACAGCACCCTTGAGACTCTGAGTGCCATGGCATGATGGCAGCTTGAGAGTCTGTCTCAAAAATAAATAAATAAATAAACAAACAAACAAATAAAATAAAATAAAATAAAAATGACAGTAGAGAACAATTTCCCTAGTGACATCAACAGTATCTACATGAACCTGACCTTGCCAAGAGGACAACTAAGTCGGATATTTTGCATTTCTATATTAAAGTTTATACATCATTCTTTAATGTGGCACTAATTGTATAAACCCTGCACAGAGCTTTCCTGTAACATGAGAATGTCCTTGAGTATGATCCAAGTTTTGACTCAGGGCAAAGGAGATAGAATCCAAAAAGAAAAATAAGCTGGATGACACACATACTCACGGGAAAAGTGAGGCAAAGAAATTTAGCTTTTAATGTATAAAGTCCTCGTGTTTGGCACTTTGAGAAGTCTCCTAACTTACATTCATTCAGGACTGTATCCTTTTACAATTAATTTCATGTTTTAAGTCACACAAAACTGATGAAGCTTGTCAAGCAATCCCACTTTAAACATTCTTTGAAATATAGGGAACTATTTAGGTCAAACTTTCAGGTGCTAAATGCTTCTCTCCTTTCATGATCATCACAGTTTACCATCATTCAACAATGTCTGAAGTAAAATAATCCGGTCTTCTTAGGACAAATCTACTCTGAAAACCTTAAAGAAATTACAGTTCCAAATACATAACTATAATTTTATTTTTCTAAATTAAAAAATCAGGAGGTTTCTTAATTTCATTCTGAACTTCTATAATATTCATGACTAAACAGACTAGCTTTGTTCCAACCAAGGAAGACAACACCCTTAATATGGTCTTAAGTTTAAAAAAAAAATCATTTGCAAAATGTTCTGTTATTAAAAGTCAAAGATTTGATGAGCCAGGTCATTAGAACCACAGAAGAGAAAGGGAAGGCATGACCATTGTTAATTTCATTCTTCTAATTCTCTTCTGTTTTCTCCTTTGCAACTCGCTCAAATAGCTCCACCTACCAAGAGAAAAAGGTGCAATCTACTTTGATTTTAATCTAAGATAACAACTAAAAAGTAGCTTTAAAATGGTTAATTTTTGTATCAGTCATCTCCCTAGCAATGAGTTTTGAAGGGCTTGGTCTGTTTTCTCAAAGAACAAGTACTAGTACAGTTTTTCCCTTCCTGAGCATATCTTCACATTCTGCGCCATTTTTCTAACAAGTTTTGGTTACAGGGAACTTGACAAGAAGAGAAGAAATGGCTACTCACGCTAGAAGAAGGACTTGATATTTTAGCAGCTCTTTGTCCTTTGGGATCAACACTTACATTTTTCATTTCTTTGTAAAGTTAAAGCTAATAGAAAAAAGATATAAGATACCATATATCTCTTAGATTGAGACACTTCTTTCTTTCTAATACCCTGGAAGCCCTACTCTTCTTCCCCAACTGGGACAGCCTCCAAAAATCAAGGGGCGAATATACAGAGAATATCAGTTCTAAGATTAGGGTGGAGAGAGACAAGTCCTTGGTAAACCATGCAGCATCAGAGTATAAAATGGATGTCTTTCATGAGTTACAAACAGCTCCAGCCCATCACTTTCAAGGCAAAATTTTATATACGGAGACATACTACTTTTCTCTTTCCTTAATTCAAACATGATCTATAAAATGCCAAGTACACGAAAAAGATTTAGGAGCATAAATACCTATGGGAATGACAAAGTTGAACAAAATAAACAAGTTAATTAATTAAATTAAATCTGAAGTAAGATTTTTGGGGGAAAGAAGAAAAAAACACATTATGATTGCAGTGAAGAAGATCCCATCTGTGCTTCTTGTCACATTATTTTTATCCTCAAATTTACATATTGTATTTACAAATGTTTCTGTTCTCAGGTTAATTTTAAGAGCCCAAGTTGTGTTTTTAAATGTTTGAATTAAGCACTGCTAAATAAATAGGAGAACACAAATTTTAGATGTTAAATGCATATGGATGACTAATTTTCCCCTGTAGTCATTTCCCAACACTTGAATTCAGTTCCTCTATTTAACAGTCCAGTAGATTTATCCAGTTAATTGTCCAAACTTACCTCATGATTATCTTAAGATACTACCTTTTTCTGCAAAAGTACTGCTTTACATTATCCTTACATTAATCAACCTTATAATTCTTCCAATTACTTAAAAGCCAATTTGCAGTAGCAGCATCCTCTCATTCACCACTTTCATCCCTAAGCAAGTTTTAAAGATACTGCCTTCCAAAATCTCCTGTTTTATTAGTGTCCAGGTTCTCATTATTCTCATCTCAATTACTACCATAAACTCTCAATTCATTTTCATGGTTTCCACTCACCCTAATATAGTCGTGACAATCATTTTCCTATTTCACCACTTTCATTGTGACATTCCACTACCCTGAATTAAATCCTTCAGTAATTCATCAGCACCCACAGAAATAAATTTAAGCTTTCCAGTCTGTTACTGAGATAAAAGGACTACCTAAATTCATTTCCTATTAAACTCTACTATTAAAATCAGAATAGTTTTCCTGAGTTTTGCAAACAATCCTCAATATCTTATTTGCTCATTTCTTTCTCACACCCCCAAAACTACACAAGGAGCACCCTCATTCTTTCTTGCTGAATATTTCAAGAGATAATCTAGTCGTACCTCTTCTCTGATAATTTTCTTTGCTGTTTCTGTTATCAGAAAAGTAGCAGAGTGGGAAACAGGTACCCTAGGGTTTCACATAACTTTTGAGATAAAACCCCAAGCCGTCATCTCTCCAATATGAAGGACAAGTTACATCCTAGAACCCTGGATTCATTATCTTCATTACAAATAAAAATGCAGCCTAATTCCATGGCCAGTGAAAGATCAAATTAAATAATATATGTAAAGTGCTAGCATGGGTAAGAGATTTTACTTGGAAGTCTATTAAATATTGAGTGCATAATTCTAAATATAATCATAAAGTAGCTATTAAAATTATGACCTTGAGTCATTAAATGATCCCTAAATATCTACTAATCAAAAAGGAAATACCCATCACATATTTGCATTGCTGTCTATACATTTTATAAGCTTTGAAAATTGGTACCCTATACTTGGTTTATATATTACATTTAACTGTGATGTTTTTAAACTAAAACAAAAAATAAGAATCCTACCTCAAAGGACATACCCAAAAAGAATCAGGCAGAGTTTAATTAATATGTTTAATAGTCAAACAATTAACATAAAGAATTTTGAATTCAGTAGAATTCAGAAGGAATAATTTCTAGCCATTCTTTTAACATTAAGGATTCTATTAAGTAAAATGATTGATAAAGAAGAGAATGATACATATATCTGTCCAAAAGAACACTCCAAGCATAGTCTGTGGCTTTTCTCGAGACAGATCAGCCATACGTACAAAGCTGTGCTCAGAGAGCAGCTGGCTTTCTCTAATAGGCAGGAAAATTAGCCTGAAGTCCAGTGCTTTAGCTCTAAGGGGCACAGTGATAACCAGGTTACCCCCATTTGGAGAAATTACGAGAAACTAATGGGGAAAGAAAAGCTCAGAAGCTAAGAAATACTGGTGAAGTGGTAGCTTGGGAGCTACCTTTTACTTAAACAAAATAATCATTTTAAGGAATATAATACAGTAATATTTACCAACTGGACAGAGGTCACTGCAGTAACAATTTCAACCATATAGAAAAACACATTTAAGAATCTTCAGGGGGAAAAAAGCATTTCAAATGCTTTCAAGATTTTTATTATTTAAAAAACAATTAACCCTCATTATCAGGTTTCTAGTTTATATGGAAAAAAAGAAAATAGCAAAGAGTTGGAATAAGTGAAAGAAAAGTCAGCTAAATATCCAACATAATGGGCAATATGAAAAAACACACAAAAATCCAAAGTACAGCATTCCAGAGTTTTTATTACAAGTTTTCTCAATCATGCATATTTCAATTGCTACAGAGGCATCACTTTGTTAATAACACAGTAAAACTAGTAATCTTAATGAGGAACCTTCTTAATTTTAACCATTCTCCACAAAACTGTTTGTAAAATGTATTACACAATTCCCTTTCCTATTGAATATATTACACTCTGCAGGGAGAATAGGGATGGAAGATCTCATTCTTTCTTTCTTTTTTTTTTTTTTTTTTAATTTATTGTTGGGAATTCATTGAGGTTACAAGAAACCAGGTTACACTGATTGCATTTGTTAGCTAGTCCCTCTTACAATCGTGTCTGTGTCTTGCCCCTGAAAGGTGTGGCACACACCGAGACCCCACCTCCCTCCCTCCTTCCCTCTCTCTGCTCTTCCTTTCCCCACCCTTCCTCATTCTTTCTCTCTCTCTCTCTCCCCACCCCCACCATGTCATTAATTGTCCTCATAGCAACATTGAGTACATAGGATTCATGCTTCTCCATTCTTGTGATGCTTTACTAAGAATAATGTGTTCCACTTCCATCCAGGTTAATACAAAGGCTGTAAAGTCTCCATTTTTTTAACGGCTGAATAGTATTCCATAGTGTACATATATCATAGCTTGTTAATCCATTCCTGGATTTGGTGAGCATTTAGCTTATTTCCACATTTTGGCAATTGTAAATTGAGCTGTGATAAACAGTCTAGTGCAAGTGTCCTTATGACAAAAGGATTTTTTTCCTTCTGGGTAGATGCCCACTAATGGGTTTGCAGGATTAAATGGGGAGGTCTAGCTTGAGTTCTTTGATGGTTCTCCATACTTCCTTCTGAAAAGGTTGTATTAGTTTGCAGTCCCACCAGCAGTGTAAAAGTGTTCCCTTCTCTCCACATCCACACCAGCATCTGCAGTTTTGAGATTCTGTGATGTGGGCCATTCTCACTGGAGTTAGATGGTATCTCAGGGTGGTTTTGATTTGCATTTCTCTAATAATTAGGGATGATGAGCATTTTTTCATATGTTTGTTAGCCATTC
>CAUYON010027569.1:0-95273 GCA_963573935.1 Arctocebus calabarensis
GGCCTAGCCCTGCTCCCCAGGGACAACCTCCTTAGCCTGCCTATGAGGCAATGGCAGGCTGGACAATGCTTCTGCCATGTCTCACATCTTCAGGTGCTGCCTGTTTCGTGAACATCTGTGCGTCCTGAGAACTGAGGGTACTGGTGACTGAGCTGGGCACAGACTCAGGCGAGCAGCTCTTTGCAGCCGCTCTACAGTGACCCCACCTCTGGGCAGAGGGCTCTTACTGATGGGACGGGGACCAGCCAGCAAGAAGGGAGGCCCTGTCCCAGGGGTCTCCAGCAAACAAGGGCTGTCTGAGACTCAGCAGCTGAGACCAGTGTGCACACCTGTGCAGTCTGTGCCAGCGAGTGTTGGGGCTCCTGACCCAGGGCCCCCTAGTGTCCTCAGAGGGATAGAACTGTGGGTGGGGGGTCTACAGGCCATTTCCCAAATCCCAGAAAGTCCCGTGGACGCTTCACTTTGTAAGGGCTGTGCAGCTAACTCTCCTTCCTTGATGTCTAATCCCCTTCCTGTCCTCCCCTCCCTGGATACTAACTGCAGCCCCAGGTGATGCTCAGGGGCTGTCCGCAGAGCTGTGACTAGCAGGCTCACACACACTCAAACCAAAGCCAAGGCTTCAGAAACCCAGGATCCTGACCGTGGGGCACAGCACAGCCTGGGAGGCAGCACCGCGCACGGCTCAGCTACAGGTGGCGTGGCCCGCCCAGCAGACGCCCTGGCTCTGCCCCTTCTTAGCTCTGAGACCGCGCCACGCTTCTGTTTCTGTCTGTAAGACAAGCACAGCGAGAGTCCTGACATCTCAGGATTAATGTGAGGGTGAAACCAGGTGGGCCACGCCAGTGCGGAACGATGCCGGGGATGGGAGATGTGCTGTCTGCAGGGAGCGTGGGCTGCCTTACCCGGAAGGCCTGCCGGACTCCCCTCCACGCCTCTGGTCTTCCTCCCTTCTCCCTCTTTCCTGCCCTCTCATCTCCTTCCCTCCTCTTCTTCCCCTCCTCACTCTCAGCTACTCTCCATAGCTCCCTCCCCCTCAAGACAGAGGCAGTGGGAGGCTGGGCAGCGTGCTGTGCCCCTGCTCCTTGTCTATTCCTGGCCAGGTGCAGGCGGCCCTTGGGACTGGCATCATATTGATTGGGGCTGAGCATTGTCTAGACACCGCAAACCTCCCGAAGTGGGTCTTGCCATAGAATCACCAAAAACACAATGGCTCTCTCATGTGCCCTTCCCCGTGAATGGTACCCAGACTACAGAGGCTGTGACCTGGCAGATAGGCTGCTGCTCTGCCCTAGTGCCCAGAAACAGTGCCCAGCCCCCAGGAGGCCAGGAGGAGGGGCTGAGCCGAGGGGATCTGGCTGGGGCCCCCACCCAGCCTCCTTCCTCCTTCACCCCAGTGTGGGTGTCCTGCTGCTCTTCAAGGTCTCAGGGAAGACCTCTTGGCAAGAGTCATCTGTGGCTTCAGCCTGGCCCTGTGTCCCTGTGTCTCTACCCCTGAGGGTAGTGCCATTTGTAGGAGCAGTCCCAGATTGAGCTCTGGGGACAATCTTGTTTCTAGACAGGGAAGTGGAGGAGTCCAGATAGATGCTTGCTCTCAAGGCCACTGTGTACAACGGTGCAGGTCAGTAGAGGCTGACATCTGCGTGGCTGCATCTGCCAGTGGAGGGAAGGACTTTTCCCAATTCATACAAATTTAGCCTGGCCAGGCCCTGCTCGACCGAGTCTTTCTGCTTACTGATACTCCCCAGAACTTGGTGGCCTGGTTCCAGCTTGGACTAATTTCCTCAGTGATGAGGCTCCTCTGAGCTGTCTATCCCTTGTTTTAGGACTCCGTTTCCTACATTGTGCTCCGGCCTCCTTGTTATGGGATTCCTGATCTGAGCCCCAGCCTCCTCCCAGAGGACCCCACGCCCTCTAGGACCTCGCTGCCTGACTCAGCTTCAGGCTTACTGAAGGCAGAGCGGGGTCCGCCCGCCCAGAGCCGTCAGCTCCTCCTGCTGCACCTCAGCATCTTGAACTCTTGCCATTTTCTCTGCAGAGCTGGAGAACATCTGATTCTCCTCCAACCCCCACTCAAGAATGTCATCGTTCCTGGTCCAGTCCTAACAAGCCCTGCATTGAATTTCAAATCTCCTGGCATCCTCAGTTGGCCCATTCCCTGCTCCCTGATTAGAGAAGCCCAAATTGCCGAGTGCTAAGAATAGCATCATCATCAGTGACTAAACAACCTGACAGACAGCACTCCACCCCGGTGTGCTTGGGGACACATCTCCTGGGGCTCTGCTCCCTCGGGAATCCTTGCAGGCTGCAGCACCACCTGGGGGCCCTTCCTGACCAACTCACAGGCCTCACCACTCCTGGAAACATACCCACAGCCCACTCTCCTTTCCTTGTAAAAGGAGGGACAGCCACGAAGGGGCGCACTTGAGCAAGTTTCATTACAACCACTCTGGGGGCTTAAAGCATCCGGCCCTCCAGGGCCCAGCCTGGGCTCACTGAGTGGGGACCCCCGGGGCACAGCCTGGGTCCACTGAGTGAGTACTCCTAGGGCACAGCCTGGGCTCACTGAGTGGGGACTCCCAGGGCATAGCCTGGGTTCACTGAGTGGGGATCCCCGGGGCACAGCCTGGGCTCACTGAGTGGGGACCTCCAAGGCACAGCCTGGGCTCACTGAGTGGGGAGCCCCAGGGCACAGCCTGGGCTCACTGAGTGGAGACTCCCAGGGCACAGCCTGGGCTCACTGAGTGGGGACTCCTGGGGCACAGCCTGGGCTCACTGAGTGGGGATCCCAGGGGCACAGCCTAGGGGCTCAGGGAGTGAGGACTCCCAGGACACAGCCTGGGCTCAAGGAGTGAGGAACCCCCAGGACACAGCCTGGGCTTACACAGTGAGGACTCCCAGCAGACAGTTAGGGAGTGGTATGTGAGGACAGCCCTCAGGTGGTTCTGACACTCTGGGAGCCACTGCACCAGGTGACTTCGTCATGTTTGTCTTAACTCAGGAGTAGCCCCCTGAGAATTCTCAGGTCTGGGACTGGAAGAGTGACCAGTGACCTCACTGGAGGCAAAAGAAAGCTGACTCCCTGTTCAAATGCCCACGTGGCACATCCACTCAGAGCCTAAGCCACAGCTGCTAAAACCAAGCTCAGTAAGCTTCTCATGTGCAAAGAAACCCTGTGTACCATTTTTTTCTCCACAACAGTAATTTGGCACTTAGGTTTACCTTCAATGCTGGGACACCTTGTGTATCTCTTATTCGTGTTATTGTTGAGCTCCTGAATATCCCAGCTGTTCCTGTCCTTATAATTATTTCCACCATCCTTATAACCATCCCCACTCCCACTCCTGCCACTGTTAATCTGACAGCTCCTAATCATCCTTCGAAACCCATCTTGAAGATAACCATCCCTAGGAAGTCTTCCTGGGCTGCTCATCTCCTCATACACAGAACCAGATGTTCCTTCTTCTCTGTACTTTGAAAGGACTCCTCTTGTGATGGGTACATTTCACTAGCACACAATGCATATATATATTGAGACAGAGTTTGACTATGTCGCCCTCGGTAGTGATGTGGTGTCACAGCTCACAGCAACCCCAAACTCTTGGGCTTAAACAATTCTCTTGCCTCAGCCCCAAATAGTTGGGACTACAGGCGCCTGCCATAATGCCCAGATATTTTCTTGTAGTTGTCTTTGTCATTTGCCTCAAACCCACCAGCCCCAGTGTACTTGGCCGGCACCCTAGCCGCTGAGCTACAGGTGCTGAGCCACAATGCATATTTTTTTTTGTCTGTCTGTCTCCTTCTAGATCCCGGGCTACCACTGTGTCTAATCATCTTCATACCTTCTGAGTCTAACACAGTGCCTGGCATATGTTATGGAAGGGGGTTGATAACTGCTTGCTGAGTGAGTGCAATGTGAGTGTTCCCTTAGAAGGCAGGCTCCTGCTTAGCACAGAAGTGTTCACATGACTCTGTGAAATAAATGAAATTTTGCTATTCCCATTCTGCCCCTAAACTCGTCTGGACTCAGGGAAAATCTCAACAATCCCATCTCTGACTCCTCTTGGCAAATGTAGTCACTCCCTTCTCTGTGTTCAAACCTCTGTAAACACCCCCTCATCAGTCTTTATCCCACTGCATTGCACCCATTTGTGTACGTATCTGTCTTCTCCACAGGACATGAGCTCCTTGGGACTAAGCCTGTTTCTCATTCTTCTTTGTATTCTTGAGCCCAGCACCTAGCAGGGAACATGGCATGATATGAATGCTGAGTGGGTGTTCCACGCGGCACCACCAGGAGGGGGCTGTGGCTAGGGGACCAAGAGTGGCTCACGGCTTGATGGGGACCCTGGGCGGGCTCTGGATGATGTGGCTCTGTGGCTCTTGCCAGAGCCACTGCCCACTTGCTGACAGCAGAAAAGACCTAGGGGCATTTACCAAGATGGCTAGCTCCTTGGTTGGCTTCCTCGGGCCTCCTTTTGTACTTGCCTACAAGCCCCTGAGCCATCAGTCTCTAAAGCTGCCACTGCCTGGACAATCGACTCTTTGTAGAGGTCACAGGTTCAGGTTTCTACTCTGGAGGATTAGTGGCGCATTGCTTTACCTTCTTTTCATGCTAACCACCTGCCTTGCTCAACAGTAATCAGGTGCCGGCTCTGTCTAAGTCCCTATTCCAGGTGCTGATAGCTCTTATCTGGAAAGGGAGTCTGAGTGGCCGGTGGCTGTCATGATTTGGCAGAAGCTGGCAGGGAGAAGACGGGAGGGAATCGGATAAGCAGAGCAAGTCCAGGAACAGAAAGTCACAAACGCCAGGAAAACAGCCTCAAAACCTCCGAGGCGGCCCAGAGCTCTCTGTGGGGCCTGGTGGCAGCTCGCCTGGCCGGCTGGGGGTCCTTTCTGCGGGCCAGCAGGGACCGAGCCCAAGCTGTGCCATGCTCGGCAAAGGGCGTCGTCTGCACGAGCCTGGCCCACAAGGCTTCCAGCCTGGTGCTGGGATCCGTCCCCAAAACCTCTTTTAAGGGATAATCATTTTAATAAATATGAATTGTGGGCCTCTTGCCTGAGAGTGAAACTGAAATCGAATCCATAATCCAGGCAGAGGGGAGTGCAGCTGCACTGGGTTAATTATGCACACACCAAGCATATGGCGGTGCACCTCCAGACCAACAGGCGGAGAGCATTCTCCGGGATGCAATTAGTTCCTGTGCATGCATAAAAAATGAGCCAGTGCCTCGAACAGAAAAATAAAATTGCTGAAGTCATAACCTCAAACCAGTGTAATTACAATAACTGAGTCGCGCCACTTAGGTTTAAGCAACATTTATGCCTCCGTTCTCAAGCAGGTGGGCTTGCCTAGCGGTGGTTTTCTTGCCAGCTTCGCTCTGCCTGTGTTTTCTCCACTCCCCAGTCCTGGTCCTCTCCATGACCCCTTTCTCCCCAGGTCTTGAGCCCACACCCTTTAAGGCTGCTCCTCAGGGTGATTTGAGCAGTGGAACATCTGTTTTAGAGTAACAGTTTGCAGCACAAATACAGTGAGTGAGACACTTTGCATGCTTTATCTACTGATCTTCAGTAGGCAATACAAACCCCACTTTTCAGGGAAATTGGGGCTTAGGAAGTCAAGTGAGTTGTGCAAGGATGGGGCGTAGGAAATCAAGTGAGTTGTGCAATGATACTCAGACAGCCTGAGCCACATGCTTCCCATTATGCTCAGCAGACTTGGAAATCGAACAACCGGGCTGGAATTTCCAGCAAATCATTTCATCTTTTTGAGTCATTTCCTCTTCCCTTTCTGAGAAAGTGTGATAATAAACCTTATCTTCAGGACTGTCCTGGGGTGGAGATTTGGTGGAATCACATATGTGAAAGTGACAGGCAGGTTGCAGACCTTCAATTGAGGTCTTCTGCACAGAAGTGCACAGTGACTGGGAGCCGGGCCCTAGATGATTTACCCATGACCACTTGGGGGCCTGGGTCGAATCTCCACCTCCCTACTCCTCTCTCACTTCCTTCAATTCTCTGCTCAAACTTCTGGACCTCTCTGACCCCCTAATTTGAATGACATGGGGCATCACAGCCCTCCATAGCCTTCTCATGACACTCACCTACTCCCCATTGTATTCTGCTTATTCCTCTCTCCCCACTGGAATGTGAGCTCTATGTGTGTGTAGGGAGTGTGTGTTCATTGCTCTGTTCACTGCTGTGTTCCCAGCACCGAGAACAGTGTACCAAGGAACCTGAGGGGTGTTCAATAAATAAGTGTTGAATGAATGGATAGATGATTAAACCTCAATAAACATCAGTTTCCTCATCTATAAAATACCACACTGTGAGTTTGGGGGAAGGTTACGCGAGATGGCTTCTAAAGTGCTTACCATGGCACTTAACATTTGGTGTTTCCTCCAAACATGATGCAAGACAAGATTTTTGTTATTTTCCGTTCACTTTGTAACTCCAGTGCTCAGGACAAAGATTGATATGAGGGAGATGTTCACAAAATATCTGATGAATGGATTATTGTTTGAAGGTTCTTGGAGTCTGAGAAGGAACTGAAGGTGGGCTAGCTTATGGGGCCCCTGATGTTCCCACCCTAAAGGACAGCCTCTGGCCCATGGAACATCAGAACATGGCTACTCAGCAAAGCGGGCAGTAGGCTGCTGACTCTATTTGGGAGCCTTCTTTTTTTTTTTTTGTTTTCTTTTTGAGACAGAGTCAGTCTCAAAAAGCTGTTATCCTGGGTAGAATGCTGTGACATCACAGCTCACAGCAACCTCAAACTCTTGGGCTGAAGTGATTCTCTTACCTTAGCCTCTCAAGTAGCTAGGACTACAGGTACCTGCCACAATGCCTGGCTATTTTTTGGTTGCAGTTGTGATTGTTATTTAGCTGGCTGGGGCCAGGTTCAAACCTGCAGGCTTGGTGTATGTGGCTGGCACCCTACCCACTAGGCTATAGGCACTGCCCTGGGAACTTTCTTTATTCGGGGTAGGGATGCCAGATCAAATATAAGTTGTCTAAGTAAATTTGAATTTCAGATAAACATGAAAAATTTTTTAGTATTAAGTATGTTCCATGCAATATTTGGGGCATACTTTTACTAAAAAAGAAAAAATATTGCCTTTGCTGATTCTGGTACCCTAGCTGGGGAATGTGTTTTCGAGGTTCCCTGAGAAGATGGTGTCATCAGAAGAATCCTCTGGGCTACAGCCATGTCTCCTTCTCTGCTGTGTCTCAGCTAGGGGTGCTCAGCTGAGAGGGGGACTTCAGTGAGCTCAGAGGCAGGAGAAAATAAGCCAAGTGGGAGGAGGGCTGGCTGTCCAGCGAGGGAGGCAGAGGGGTGAGGACAGGCAGGCAGTGGGTGAGACACAGACGGGGCAGGGGCTGGTACTCGTGGAGTTGGGTATAGAAGGGAGATAGTACAGAGTGGCCCCCAGTGACAAAGACATCCCGCTCTTAGTTGCTTTTACTAAAATACCACTCACATTTGCAAATGCTTCATCCGTTAACCTCAAGATAGGTGTCTCCTCTATTTAAGAGATAAGGGATAGAAGCTTTAAGTCAGCGAAAGCACTGCCTATGCTCCCCAGTGGTTAACTGCTGAGCTGAAGCTTGAACCCTTGGGCAAGAGGTGAAACTAGGCCACACTGCCTAGTCTGTGCTATTCAAGAACTTGGAAGGACCTGAAGAATCCCGCTACCATTTCTTAGGGGCCCTCTGCAGCCCTGGCACCATGTCATCGGCAGAGTTAGGGGCTTGTAACTCTGTGGCTTTGTCAGTCCTGCGGCCTCTGTGCTCACCCCACTCTGCACCCAGTCTCTATCCTGGCCTGGCAGGCTCCTCTCACCATCCGTGGGGGCACCGTGTGAAGCTGTGATCTTAGGCCCATGGGGGAGTGAGGTTGAGGCAGGATGAAACCTCAGAAGCAGAAACGCAGTACCACCGCCCTTGTTCGAGCCCCCAGGAGCCGCCAGGGCTGGGATGTTCCTGACCCTGCAGTGCCCCAGCCTGTCCATGTGGGCAGCCTCCAGTCCTCCCCATTCCAACCTGCCCGCTTGCTGGGGCAAGCCTACCCAGCTCCTCCCTGAGTATTACGCTCTTGGTGCCTGTTATCCAAAAGCTTACAAATCTCACCCACCGTCCAAGGTTCAGGGAGGCATGTTCCCAACAGTGACTCTAATTACCAGCCTATGATTACTTTTCACACCTTAGTTACATCTTGATGGCCCTCCTTGAGCAGAGTCTGTGTCTTATGCTAATGACCATATACTGGCTGACCACGGAAGGCTGAGGGAGGGATCTTCCAACAGGCTACTGGGATCTTCTGCCAGTTGCCGGAATTTGGGAAGTTTCAAGGTACATATCCGTGTGGAGCGGGTCAGGGTCTATGTCCTTCCCTCTACATGAGTCTGGGAGGACCATGCACCTCACCTTAGACCTTTCCCATAACCCCAGCTGCACCCCCCCCCCCCAGACAGAGGGCACCCTCAGGTTAGGGGATGGGGAAGGTTTACAAAGGGGCTGCCTACAGAGACAGGACGTCAGAGGAAGCCCAGCAGTGCCGCTACTGACTCTAGGCCAACAGGCTGAGGGAAGGGAAACCCAGGAACAGAGAATTGTGAGAAGGGGCCCCCTTGAACTGGACACAGCCAGTCCCAGGGGACCTACAGGGAGGCCACCAACCAGGGCGCCAAGCTCACCCTCCTCCCTCCCCCATGCTCTTGCCAGAACTCCCTATTGGACAACCCCGACCAGAAGTCAGGGTGGAGAAGGAGGGTGAGCAGCCTGGGAGGGAGACCACTCGGCACCCCCCAGACGTTCCCTGGTCAACACCCAAGGGGATTGTTTCTGCCTCAGGGTGGGGACTGAGAGGAGGACACGGGCGCTGCCCACCTGGTGTGGGGAGGTATTTCAGACATTTTAGAAAAAGAAACATGCTCTTTGGTCTCAGAAGCCTGGGAACCTTGCCGGGTGAGTGTGAGACTTTGGCCAAGTCACTTACCCTCGTGGGGTCGACGCAGGGCTATTGGCTGGATTACCCAGGAAGGAGTGGAAACCTCAGTACCGTGCAGGGAGCATGGCCCATGTGTGATAAGCACGAGCTGGTCTGAAAGGGCGGCCGGCAGTCGCCTGGTAATCCCAGCTCTCCTTCAAGGCCACAGTCACTTTCACTCCCCAAGTGGCTGTGTTGCTGGGTGTCAGGGGAACAGGAAGGGCTAGGAGGCCAGACTGGGACAGAGGAGAGGGGAGGACCACCCTGGGGCCCGGTACTCTGGGTAAGCAGCTAAACAGTGGGGGAGATGGGTGGCCTCCTGCCTGGGAGAACCCAGCCGCCTGGCTACCTCCTTAACTGGAGCACTTAATTAAGGCAGATTGGAGTCGCAAGACGCCTCATGTTTATTCATGGACCTTTGACACACTGTCTTCTGTGGGGTCTCAGTCCCTGGGGGTGCTTTGTGTGGCCACTCCTCCCCTTTAACTTTCTCTGCCTCCACCCAGTTCCTGGGCGCTCATCCCGCCTTCTCTCATCGGCTCATTTACAAAATGTTAAGTGAACATCTGTATAATGTCTTACAGTTTACAAAGCACTTTCCACGTTTTACTCGGAGTAAGTCTCACAGCAGCCCTGTATGGTTTCTAGGATCAGCGTTCCTGTTCGGCAGACGCTCTGGGCTCCATGGCCCCCAGGAGAAAGGGGAGGCAGCCTGCGGGTGCGGCCCTGATGTGGGAAGAATGGTCTGGGTCTGCTCCCAGGGACATGGCCCTGTTTTGCTGACCCAGGTAGTGGGGACAGAGACGAAGTGTTCCTGTGGGCTGCTTGGGGGCCTGTTCTCCTCCTCTCTTGGCTGAGCTCCTGAGGCTCTTTTTGCCAGCAGTACAGGAGGGAGAAGTAAATACCTGCCCCTCATTATGGGGAGGGTGCTGGCAGCCCACTGTTGGAAGAACAGTGTGGTAATTATGGTCTCATTAGCAAATCTACACCTCTAACAACCACACTTGGTCCAAGGCTTGGGGGGGGGGGGTGGACTCCAGCTGCCTGCCTTCTCCTCTCTGTTTTGTTGCCGGGACCTACGGCATGCCCCCTTTCTCAGAAAAAGGGCCTCCCCAGCTACAGGTGAACTCACCTGTCCTCAGATGCCTCTTCAGGAGGCTTTCTCACCCTATCTAAAGAGCCCCACCACATTCTCCATCTTCTCACATGATTTTTCTTAATAGCACATATCAGCCCCTGTAATACATGATTTTCATGTCTTTACTGTCTGTCCCTCCCTCTAAACTAATATCTGGTGACTGACCATGTGAATGAGTGAATGAATGATACTGGACTTTGGAAAGGTTTGTGAGCACCCACTATGCACCCAGAGCTTTCATTTGGATTATTTACAAAAGTCTTTTGATTATTATAATGTTATGAGATAGCTTTCAGAACCCTCATTTTGGAGATGGGTGACTTGCTCAAGACTGGTGACTGTCATGTTCTATACCTCTGGAAAAGGCACCTTCAAGCATGTGGCTGCTCAAGACAGTGAACTGAGAGTTACCTAAGCCTCTGCTCCTCTCGCCCCTGCCCACCAAAGGCACACACTGAAACAGTCATCAAATCCTGTCGCCTTGAATATTTCTTGGTTCCATCTCACCCCTTCTTCTTCTTCTTTTTTTTTTTTTTTTGAGACAAGAGTCTCATTATGTCGCCCTCGGTAGAGTGCTATGGCGTCACAGCTCACAGCAACTTCAAACTCTTGGGCTGAAGCGATTCTTTTGCCTCAGCCTCCCAAGTAGCTGGGACCACAGGTGTCTTCCACAACACCCAGCTATTTTTTGGTTGCAGTTGTCATTGTTGTTTAGTTGGTCCAGGCCAGATTCGAACCCACAAACCTTGGCGTATGGGGCTGGAGCCGTAACCACTGTGCTATGGGCGCTGAGCCTCACCCCTTCTTCTTTGCCATTTCCTAGGCCAACCTGCCAACATCTCTCAGGAGCTGCCTTACCCCTGACCCTTCAAGATCTCAGTTCTCTTCTCTGTAAAATGGGAGTAAGTTCAATCAGTACTGAGCCAAAGTCCCTCCAAAGCCACAAAATATACAAGTGCAACTAACCATCCTGGTTTTTAGGGCTGCATTAGGCCCTTTGTTTTCATGGTTCCCTTCCTCCATAAAAAAAAATTATTGAAAATTAGAGTTTAAAACAGCATGAACATAAAGAAAAAATAATCCAGGCTGGATTCATTGTTGTTTATTCATTATTATTGTAGTCATTTTTCTTCTGTTTTAAAAGAATTAAAATGAAAGCATTTTCCTGGGCCCCTAAAAGTACAGTGGGTCCTTCTGGCAAGGATGGATAGGTTGGTTCTGCTGGTTTTAGCACTGAACGTCCGCCTTCCAGGAAACTCCTCTGCTCAGGCAAACTGGGGTAGTTGGTCACTCTACTCTAAGACCTCCCGTGATCCTGTTTCACTGTCTCTCTGACCTCAGCGCCTATTCTTTTTCCCTGGCTAGTTCTACTCCAGACACACTGTGCCCACTACCCCCTAACCCCTGCCCATCCTTGATCAAACTAGGACACTCCTGCCTTAGGATCTTTGCACTCCACTCCTCTCTCTGCCTGGCATGAACACTCGGCTAACTTTATTCAGATCTCTGCTCAAATGTCACCTTGTCAGGGGAGCCTTCTGGGACCACCAGTGCAATTGCCCTCTCTCTGGTCTTCCTTCCTCCCTTCTCCTCATGTTTAGTTCTTTGTCCACACAGCAGCAAGCGTGACCTTTCAAAAAACTAATTTGATCATGCACGCCTCCTATTTAAAAATGTTTCTTCGTTCACACTGCTTTTAGAAGATCGAATCTCCCTAACATGGCCCACAAGGCCGGACGAGTGATACTATGCTGCAGGCTGACCCTTTAGAGCAGCGGCTCGCAACCTGTGGGGGGCTCCTGCATATCAGATATTTACATTACGATTCATAACAGTAGCAAAATTACAGTTATGAAGTAGCAACAAAAATAATTTTATGGCTGGGGGTCACCACAATGTGAGGAACTGTATTAAAGGAAGGTTGAGAACCACTGCTTTAGGGTTCTTTTCTCCAGGGTGGTATAGCCTGCAAAGGATGCCTTGTGATAAGCTCCGTGGGTCACCTGAGCCTCAGCTGAGAAGAGGAGAGACCTCGGGGAGCCCAGGAAGGCACCAAGGTGAAGGAGCTGGGGGGTGGGATGACTCCCCAAAGCCCTGCATGTTTGGAGTTGTTCTGTCTCTGAGCCCAGCTACAGCCACTGGGGAGACCCTGAAAGGCACTGGGGCACAGCTGGGGAGCAGAACCAGGAATTTCCTTGGAAATATTTGCCTTCTTTCATCCCTGGGCACTGTTTGAGGCTGGACATTGGTTTTCAGAAGCCATAATATGTGTATTACAGAGTACGGTCAGGAAGTACTTCCCTGCGTCTACCTCACGACTTATGCACTATAGTTTTACTCCTTGGTGGAGGCGGAGAGCCAGAAGATCTTCCCACCACATGCCTTTTGTTTCCATGCAAGTCCAGCCCTACTAAAACAACAGGAGTGATATTCACCAAGCCTGGATCATGTGGCAATCACTGTCCTAAGCTCTTTACAGCATTTATTCCCCCTAATGGCCTAGGGAAGTGGGTGCTCTTTGCTAGGATGAGAGTTTGGAGATCCTATCTACTCCACCCTACTGGTGATGCCGGGATGGCTGGTGGTGTGAAAGAGCCTTTCCTTCACCTCAACCCCTTTTGGGAAGGAAGCCTGAACATTGTCCAGGAAAGCAGACCAAGGGCAACCGGGAACAAGCCTGAGGAAGTAACCTCGTTGGTGCCATTCTGATACCTGGAGCTGAAGCTGACCTAAGTTATTGTCTTCAGTACTACTAAAAACAGTTATGGTGGATGCTTAGAAAATATTTGGTAAACTAATTAATTTACTGAGCACCTACTTAGTGCCAGTGATATGTGTCTGCACTGTCTCATTTAAGCCACACACAACTCCTCAGAAATAGCTATCGCTAATTCCATTTAATAGGTTAGGAAATAGCAGCTCAGGGAGAATAAGTAGTTAAACTAAGGCCGCACGACTAGTAAATGTTGAAGCTGGGATTTGTCTCTAATTCTGCTTGAGTGGCTTCTAACAACTTGGGTGCTTGATTAACCCTAATAACTTGGGAGCTAATTTCCCTGTTAGGTGGCTAACAAAACTTCCCCATGGTGGGATAAAATGACTGACATCTCGAGTCCAGTCCTTTGGGGAAAAGGTGCTCGTGGGGTGGGAGAGGAATTTGGAGCCCATCTACAGTTTCTCCATCTTCCCCATCCACAGTCTCCTTGCTTAGGGTTGAGCCCTATCCATGCTGCTAATGCATGACCCACATGCCCAAGCTCTCTCTTCAGCTGTATCCACCTCTGAGTTGCAGCTGTGAAATTGTAGTGACAGATCCAGTTTAGTTCCCAGGATGAGCCTGTGATGATGTCTGCCTCAGCAGGGAGGTGACCCCTCTTCTGTCCTTACCCCATGAGAAGTGAGCACTCTTCTCTCATTCAGGTAGCTGCTGAAACACCACCTCTGTTATGCCTTCCTGGGTTGACCAGATGTCGGGGGTCAGCTGATGCAGGTCCTTCCATCCAGAGAGAAAAACTTTGAGCCTGGGAGCTCTCTGAACTCTTAGCCAATATCTGTGCCTATGTTATTAGATTACCAATGGGCTAGCTCAGTGAAGACTTAGCTCCAAGCAAGGAAGTCCCCCTGTGGGTCTCAAGGGAAGTCCTCTCTCAAGCGGGAGCTGTCCAGCAGAGCCCATCTCACCATCTCCTACTTCCAAAGGGACACATAGGATCTTAGATGGTGGCCAATGGAGGGTGCCTTTCTGCAAAGCCAAGAAGCAAAAAGTAGGGGTGATGGGGATGCTATGTGCACAGGGTGAGGGGGAAAGAACAGATGACAACTGGGGTGGGGGCTTCCTTTAAAAAGATAAAGGGAGAGTTTCCTAAGGGAGGGCTGTGCAGAGATGAGCATCCCTGGATGACCCTGGGTCGCAATTAATATGTGTTCCAACTTCAGGCACACAGATCCAGTCTTTGTGTTTAGATTTCGGGAGCCCTCTAAACTTCAGCTGTGCAATTCCCTTTCCTTTGCCTCTCCAGACCAGTCTCAGGACTTTGGAACAATAAGGTTTTTGAGATCACTTGAAAAGCCTTATCACTGTGAAGTAGAAGACGGGGGCTCTAAGACTTGCAGTTTCACTATAGAACCCTGCTCCTGTGTCCACGGAAGGAAGATGGTGCCAGGAGGGGCCCACTGGGAGGGAGACAGAAGGTGCCATCTCTTGTACTTCTCTTGTCCTCTCCTTTCCTGCTCCCTGAGGCAGCATTTCCAGGCTGGCAGAGCAGGGGTAGGGGTGCAGGGAGAGCTCTGCAGGAAAGAGGAGCCTGCAGAGCCAGGGCAGACACCAGTGACAAGAGCAATTTATTTCCCAGGCACAGATTAGGTGGCAACTGAGAAATTCTTCCTCATGCCATCCATCAGTGGACCGCCTCCGGCAGCCTCCGGGGGTTAGGGAATTTGTCTTGACTGCTCTGCTCTGCCACTTTATCTGGGCTTCTGGGGCTCGAGTCATACTAGAGACCCCAGAACCAGCAGAAGAAATCCGGCCCAGTGATCATCCACAGAGCTAGCACCGTCCAAACTGCACCCACCTGATCCCATCCTGGGCTGCACAGACTCCCTGAAGGAGAAGATGCATTCTCCATGGCCTGCAGAAACACAGGCTTTATGACTGCTGGGCACTGGCTGGGAATGGCACAGCCTCTGGAGACTGCTCAGATATACAGAATCACTGGGATTTTTTGTCACCCTGCTTTGACAAGAGGCCATTGGCTGAAAGTACAATCCTACCTGATGGGGTTGGCAAACTTTTTCGATGAAGGGCCAGGTATGAAATATTTTAAGCTTGCAGCCCCCTGCCCCTAAAGCTTCTGTCACAACCACTCAGCATTGCTACTGTAGTGCAAAGACAATCATAGACAACACATAAATTAATGGGCAAAGCCATGTTCCAATAGAATTTTGCTGTCAAAAACCAGGTAAAATGACCCATGGGTATGAAAGCTAATGCTCCAAACCCTTGGGAACTCGGAAAACCCTCTATCCTCTTAATATGGTCTATTGATAAATAATGGTAACATTGAGTTTTACAATGCAAAACCATGAACTAGGCAATGGGGTCACTGGAGTTTACCCTAAATTCTAATATGATGAGTCTATAAACTGCATCACCAAGTCTCAGAAACCAGGGGATCAGGTCTTTTGTGGATATGGAGCCATTAGTTTTCACAATATCCTTAATTAGTGCTGCACTGAATATTGTAGGAGTTCAAAACATAGGCTGTAAAGTAATAGTACTTGGGTCAGTCCTTACTCTACTACCTAAAAGACATATAACATCCCTTGACTCAGTTTCCTTCTCTGGAAAATGGAGGCAATATCAGCTTACTCTCACAGGGTTGCTGCGATTCTGAAAGAGTCATGACAGGTAAGGCATCAGGAAGGGTGCCTGGCACATGATCAGTCCTCAAATCTAACTGTTGCCAGACCTCAGCTGACCACCACTAAACACAGACCAGGAGACTGGCTGATCTTGGGTGATAGGAGAGGTTGAGGTGTGAGGATACTCTGTCCCTACCAGATGTGCAATATTCCTACCAATATTCCCATCTAGGCACCTGGAGACTTGGCATTTGGAATTTCTCTTTTGTCTTTGTGCATTGTGATTAGAATAGATTGGACTAATTATAGCAGAGTAGAAAGAAGAGAAAAGTTAAAGAAAATACATTTATTGAGTTGCCACATGGCAGGTCTCGGTGCTTTTCTTATTTTATTTCATAAAATCCACATACCAACCCTGTACGGTAGGCATTATTATCCTCATTTTATAGACAAAGAAAGTAAGTCTCAGGAAGGTTATAGGACATGTTCAAGGTTACCCAGACTCTCTAATTGCAAGTTAATTCCTTCATCAAATATTTCTTTTTCACCGGGTATGTGTCAGCCAACAACTATCCTGCATATTTGGGAAATAGAAAAATAAAACCAGTGTATAGTCTAGATGGGAGAGATGAAAATTTAAATCAATCATTAAGGTAGAGTTGCAAAGGGAAGATAGGGCAAGCAGAACACCTTCACCAAGGAGGAGATACTTAACCTGAGATGAAGGATGGATGGAAGTCTCCTTTAAGACAAAGGAGAAAAGGTATTCCAAGAAGTAATATCACATGCAAACACACAGGCATTAAATAACATCGTGCTTTCCAAAATAGTCATTCATCTGCTCTGGGAGAGTTATAAGGGCAAGCAGAGGACAACATGGTTGGAGAGGCAGGTCACAGAAGATTCAGGGAGCCCGTCGTGGCTCATGAAGTTTGAACTTGATCCTGCATGTGATGGGGAGACATTTAAAGAGTTTTAAGGTCAGGTGCAGGTCAGATGCTCACGCCTGTAATCCTAGCACTATGAGAGGCAGAGGTGGGGGGATTGCTTGAGGTCAGGAATTTGAGACCAGCCTGAGCAAGAGTGAGACCCTGTCTCTACTAAAAACAGAAAAATTAACCAGCATGGTAGTGGGTGCCTGTAGTCCCAGTTATTTGGGAGGCAGGAGCATCAGTTGAGCCCAGTGAGGTTACAGTGAGCTATGATGACACCACTGCATTCTAATCTGCCTTAAAATAAATAAAGGGTTTAAAGCAAAATAGCAACAGAATCAATAACTTTAGAAATAAAAAATGGAGGTCAGACTGGAGTGAATGAGGCAGGATGCAGAGAGACCGTCTGAAAGACAATGAAAATAACCCAGGGTAGAAAGGAAGAGGGGTTAACTAAGTAGTAGTAGTGTGGAGAGGTGGGGTGGGGACCTGTTTGAGAATTGCTGAGGAGGTAGGTTAACTGGACTTGATGAGGACTGGAGTTAGGGGCAAAGAATGGAGGAAAGTATGGCACCTGGGCTGACTTGGAGCCTGGCCTGGGTGATAAGATGAGCGGGTCGGCCTTGACTGACATAGGGAACAGAGCAGGATAAGGAGCCCCATTCTGGTAACTCTGAGGGTGGCTAGTGAGGCAGTTAGATGTGGTAGGGGGTGGGTGTCTGGATGACCAGATGGGGAAGGCGAGAAGGACGGCACCGTGTCCTCTCGGTCCCATGTGGCACTCATCGGTAAGTGCTGGGAATCAGCGCATTCAGCAGGCCCTGAAGACCCACCCGGGGAATGTGGAGGTCACTCCCAAGTGGGGAGCCTTGCAATTGCTCTGGGTGAGGGGCTTGGGTCGGGGAGACCCTCACATGAGAATGTCCCTTCTTTAAGAAGCTAGCCTGGTTCTTTCTTTTCTCTCTCTCTGTATTTCAGTGCAACATAAATTCTAATAATTATTCTGGGACTTCATTATCTGGCTTTTTAAGGGCTGAAGGAAACACCATAAACAAAGAGAAGCAACCGGAGGACTTCTTTGCGCCCAGCCTCATTTTTGTGTAGTTTGGAAATATGTGTCTCACTCTCCTCACGTCCTCCAGGCCCCGGTCATCCCTCACCTCTGCTGCGCTTTTGCTGTACTAGGAGGGATCCTGTGACCACAGAAGGCCTCTCAGGAAGAACTCCTGACTCGGCAAGGTCAAGCAGTTTCCCAAACTGTGCCCTTCAGATTGACTTGCTGCAGTCCCCTGCCGTGAGCTCACAGACAGGTTGGGAGAAAAGGGCAAGGATTTCCAAGGAGCAACAGAACAGCAGGCGTGTGTGCGTGTGCATGCGTGTGTGTGTGTGTGTGCAAGTGTGGGGAACAGGGAAGGAAAGAAGGGGCGAGGGAGAAAGACATGGAAGGAGACAGATACAGTCATAGAGCAACGGAGAGAATGGTCACATACAGGAGAGGCACAAGGAAGAGACAGGAAATAGGAAAGAGGCATGGGCGGCAGTGGTAGGGAGCAGGCTGGCCCCAGCAACAGCCCCCAGTCCAACAACCCCGTCTCCATCCTGAAAGCGTCCTTGGCCGTGGTGCTGAACGCCAAGGCCTTACAGGCCGGTAGAGGGGGCCCAACCCTGCCGTTCCCAGCTTCCTCCTCAGAGTGACTGAGTACCATCGCCCCCTGCTACGTGCTTTCACACGTTATCTCACTGAATCACGCAATGACTTCCTAACAAAATAATTCAAAGAACTACCAGGGGTCTTGCGTTCAGATTTATTTAGGGAGTAGGTACTAACTGAAAGGACATATTTTACTTTATGATGACCTTTATTAAAAGGCAGGGGAAAAGGAGAGACCTGGTCTCCGGTTACATTTAAATTATGACCAAAGGGGCCAGGAGTCCACAGCGCAAGAACCAGCATGGATCCTGTTGGGAATACGTCCCGCCAGAAGGCTGCATGTGTGTGCTAGCTGAGCTCAGGACCCTGGGAAATTTCAGGTGTTTCTATAAATAAGCATTTTTTAAAAGAACATAGAAATAATGTATCCAAAGGAGAATTCTTCAGAGGAGTAAGCCTAACAACTCCAACATAGTGCAATCATACTGCTGGTGTTCCAAACAGGTCTGGACTTCTTTCTGGGACTCCTTAAAGACATTTATTTCACTATGTGCTCTCAACCATGAAAATTTTTTATTTTGCCAGTGCTGATTTTTAAGTAAAATCTTTTCCATCATTTTATTTTTTTAGTTTTAATTATAAATAGACTTTTAAAGAGCAATTTTAGGTTAACAGCAAAATTAAGCAGATATAATTTTGTCTTTCTGTATTTCTCTGTTCTTATTCTTTCTTTTTATTTTTAAGAAAAAAAAATTTTTTGGAAGTTTTTTTTTTTTTTTGGCCAGAGCTGAGTTTGAACCCACCACCTCTGACATATGGGGCTGGCACCCTACTCCTTTGAGCCACAGGCGTCACCCTCTTTATTTCTCTCTCTCTCTCTCTTTCTTTCTTTTTTGAGACAGATTCCCCTTGGTAGAGTGCTGTGGCCTCACAGCTCACAGCAACCTCCAACTCTTGGGCTTAAGAAATTCTCTTGTCTCAGCTTCCCAAATAGCTGGAACAAAAGGTGTTGTCCACAACACCCAGCTAGTTTTTGCTGCAATTGTCATTGCTGCCTTAGCTGGCCAGGCTGGATTCAAACCCGCCAAGTTTGGTGCATGTGACTGAAGCCGTAACCACTGTGCTCTGGGCGCCAAGCTGTGTTCTTATTTCTTTAAATACACATGTGCTCTAAGGCCGAGAAGCTAAGTGGTGTTAGTTTGGTTCAAAAACAATATGTGTCTTTCATGTATTGAGCGTGACTTTCTTATTTGATTCCTAAATTGGCTTTAATGGCCATTTCCAGAGAGGAATTCTACAACCAATCATCAGTGTTAACATCCTTGGATTCAATACACAGCTTCCCAAGGAAGCCCTCCGAAGGACACAGCAAACTTTCATGTACATTATGGAAATATCCCATGAACACTAATTAAAAATCATTTTTATTGTTTTTATGTCCTAGCTCTGCCATTTAGTTACCTGTGTGACCTTGAATAAGTTACCTAACTTCTCTGTGCCTGTGTTCCTTCATCTGTAGAAAGCGGATGACAATAGTTTTTAATGAGTCAGTAACAGTCAAATGTGTTTAGAACAATGCCCAGCTCACAGTAAACCCCAGTGGTTACCTTTAGTGGCCATGACATATAAGTTTTTGCTCTTCATCTTCTAGGCACATCCTTGGGCAGAAAATGGGTGAGTTAAGCCATGGTAGACAGCTTCGTCCAGAGTCTGGCATCAGGCAGGTGCTTCATACGTGTTTTTTGAGTCAAGCAGAACACAGCCCCTTTAGGAGCTGGATGAAAACAGAACTCTCTCCTGAGTAGATTTCTAAGATCGACACGTGCTGAATATTTCCTGAATATGCTAAGCACAATCCTGGGTCATCACTGGGATGAGACCGTGAAGCTGGAAGGGAAGCCTGCCTTAGGATTCCCTGTGGAGTCCGGGAGCGCTGCTGTCCCATGCGCTGGCGGCCGCGGAGGCCAGGGTCTATCCTCTCAACAGGAGCTCTTCTATCATACTGGAAAGAAGATCTTGCTAAAGTACTGATTTCTGAGATTTCATCCCCTCTTTTCCCAGAGTGACATGCACTTTTAAGAGAGAAAAACTTTAAAAACGGATTTGCTAGGGAAAGCATGGCAGGCAACTTGTTAGAGGTAAATAGGATAATGTTTGCTTATTTGGAAGGAACTTTGGAGAAACCCCTCTGAGAGCAATGAAAAGCCTCTCATTGTATAGGACACAGGACAGGCTATGGGGTCAGACAGATCACGGTTCCAATTTGGGCTCCAATATACACAGATTGAGTGACCCTGATAAAGCTGTTCTGCGCCACAGGCATCGTCTGTCAGAGGGGGCTGGTCTGAGACTCTACCTCCCTGGGTTATTACAAGATTTCCTAAAGCACTTAGGAGAGGGCCTGGCACCGTGAGCACTCTGTGAGCGATTGCTATTACAGCAGCAATGGTTTCACTTTCCGCTGTTTCAGCTAGTTGTCTGTGGCTAACCACAGTTTGAAAATATTAATTGGAAAATTATAGGAATAAGCAATTCATAAATTTTAAGTTGCATGCTGCTCTGAGTAACATGGTGAAATCTCATGTTGTCCTCCGTCCCGCCTGGGACGTGAACCCACGTCCAGGGTAGCTGCTGTCTATGCTATCTGCCCATCGGTCACTTAGTAGCCTTCTTGGTTATGAGGCTGTCATGGTATTGCAGTGCTTGTGTTCAAGTAGCCCTTATTTTTCTAATAATGGCCCCAAAGCAGGAGTACGGTGCCTAATTTATAGGTTATCATAGGTAGTTTGTGGAAAACACATTGTATATATGGGATTCGGTTGTATTGCGGTCTCAATCATCCACTGGGGGGGTCTTGAAATGTATCCCTTGTACATTTATGGGGGGACTCCTGGGGTCATAAACAGCAGGCTATTAATAATAAAACCATTTATTAAGCCCTTACTATATGTCAAATGTTCTGTTGAAGTGTTTCATGCATGTATTTTATTTAAACTCTATGATAACCCTTTCCACTACCATCCCATTTTACAGAGGAGACTGAGACCCGGGGATTTAAGTGGTTTTATCCCAGAGTCATACAAATAGTAAGTGATGAGTTGGGATTTGAACCTGAGACGCCTTGACTCAGGACTTGTGCCCTTGAGCTCTGTGCTCTTGAGCCTATCCCACGTACTATCCATCTTGCCCGCAGGCCCGGGCTCTCACGCTGGAGGGACACCAGCATACTTGACTGACATCCCTTTCGTTTTCCTTATTATAATGTTTCCTCTCAGAAAGTCAGACCTTTGGAAGTCAGCTCATGAGACTTAGATATATACAAGCTGCTAGCATTATCAGACAGAAGCAGAGCCCCTGGAGGCGCCCTCACCCCGCCTCTGGGACCCCCAGGAATCCAAGGTACAAAGCTCTCTTCCTGCCTTTATTCCAAATTTGTCTGGCAGCCTGAAGTCTCTCCTTTTGTCACAGCATCACCTCACCCTCCTCCATCTCAGTGCCTCTATGGGACGTTGAATGAATTGGGGGTAAGGTGACATATTCTTCCAGGGCTCTTGGGGTCCCTGTTTACAGACTGGAAACAGAAACAGAAGCTAAGACTAAATGTGAACAAAGACCGCTGAGTGCTCAGGACACAGAACTGGACCACAGCTGGAGTTTGGCTAAGCCCACTCTTGTCCCAGACTGCTCCTAGATCTCTCTCAGTCCTGCCCATCTGCACACAGCATGGGCCTAGAGGGATGAGGGGCAGTCATGGGGTCCTCAAAGCTCCAAGCAACCACTGCTCTATGTGCTCAGGAAGGAGGACAGGAGGGAAATCAACACAGAGAACATCCACCGTGTGCTTCACTGCCAGGCCGTTTCATGTGTATTACCTCAAGAAACATTCTACTGCTTTCACAGATGAGGCGACTGGAATTTTGTACAGGTTAACAAGCAGCCAGTAAGTGGGGGATCCAGGTTCGGGATTTATGTCTGATAAGCTCTGTACTTTCTCTCTGTGTGTGTTTGTGTGTATGTGAAGAAGTCCTTCCGAAGAATAGAATACACGTCTATCTGCACACACAGGCACTGAAATAAAGTGTTTATATTAAATAAATGTCAGCAATTGCATTATGTGTGTTTTTTGAGGGAGTGGGATGGGAAGCAAAGAGATTAATTAAGACACATACTGGTAAAAATAATCACAGGTAAAATTTACAAGCTCCTGCTATGTACCCAGCACTGTTCTGAGCGCTCTCCGTGAGTTAGTTCATTTAAGCCACACGTGATTATTCCTTCCATATTAAAGACGAGAAAACCGAAGCACAGAGAAGATAAGCAACTTGCCCAAGGTTACAGACCCAGCAAATGATCGTGCCAGTTACTCACCTACTGCAACAGCTCCCGCCATGTCTGTGCTCTATTCTGAGCTGGAACTCTGTGGATTCCATTGATAAGTGGCTTTCTATCAGGCTTTGCTAATAGCAGGTATTAGAAGGAGACTGCAGAACAAGAGGAAAGGAGCGGGGGAGTTCTTCCCTGACTGTTCCTGTTCTTGTCAGTGTAGCCATAACTCTTGGCTCTGGGCACTCTTCTGGGCATTCCAGAACCAGCATCTGTGCACCCTTGAAGTACCAGCAGCAGGCAGGCAGCACCCCATTATCTGAGGTGTGAGCACCATCTCCTCTGACCTCTAGGTTCCAGTAACTCTTTCCTTTTACCCTCCCAGCCCTAGAGATGGTGGCTGCTTCTTGCATTAATTACCTCTGGGTTATTTCAGTGTTTCCTTTGTGTTCTTCCAGCCCACAACAGTTGTATAACCAACTTCCTGTATCAAATCTCCTCTATTCAATCTGTATTAAATAAGGAGATCTTATTTTCCTTATTGGGCTCTGAATACTATAGCCCTGGATTGGGCCCCTCATTTACAGAGCGTGTTCCCTTAACCTCTAGCGCCTTATTTCTGAGTCATCTGCCTTTATGTCTTGGGAGCTCTGGGAATTTCAAACCCCAGCAGCAAGATCACAGAAGTCAGTTTCATAATTTTACGTCCCTCATGATAGACACTAAATTAGCTTCTCACAAGTAAACCTTTACAATTTCCTAGCAGACCATGGGTCTTTACCGTGAAGACTCATAGCTACGGCAATCCTGACGGAAGGACTCTGAGCATGGTGGACGCTGAGTTGCCAGGCTGACTTTGACTCCCCATTCTGATGCAGGAACCAGAGTCAGAATGCCACAGACACAGACTGAGTCTGCATGAAGAGTGTGGATGGTAGTGATGACACTGAAGAGAGTTACTGGGGATAACAGAGGTTCGTGGCATTAATTAGAGGGTCAGCAGACGCCAGTGCCATCTTGAACATTCGGGCATCAGGGATCCCAAGTGCAGGCGCTGCTTGGAGAGCTATGAGCTAGGAAACCTTATTAAGGGAGTTTTTGAAGTGGGTGAAGAAAACACCCAGCCCAAGATTCAGATTATGTAAGCCAATAAGCATGATGCTATGAGGTTTCTTGTTAAAGATAGTATGTGGAAGGGCGGCGCCTGTGGCTGTGGGTAGGGGGCCAGCCCCATATACCGAGGATGGGGGGTTCAAACCCAGCCCCGGCCAAACTGCAACAAAAAAATAGTCGGGTATTGTGGTGGGCGCCTGTATTCCCAGCTACTCGGGAGGTTGAGGCAAGAGAATCGCCTAAGCCCTGGAGTTGGAGGCTGCTGTGAGCTGTGTGACTCCACGGCACTCTACCGAGGGTGATAAAATGAGACTCTGTCTGAACAAAAAAAAAAAAAAAAAAAAAAAAGATGGTACATGGAATTGTACTTAGTGAAAGAAAAAAAGACACAAAAAGAAGAGGTGGTCTCTATCCAACCATTATCCATCCATCTAATCACCAATTCATAAATTTATTCTTTCACTTAACAAACACCTTCTGAGCTACTATCTTGTGAAAAGTCTAGTGGGACAGGACACTGACAATAGTCAGACATAGATCCTGTCGTGAAGGAATCTGACCTTCGGTAGGGAGATCTTACAAACAGACATACTGATTAGCATGTGCAATGGGGGATCAGAAGAAGAAAAAAGAACCTCTAGTTCAGCAGTTCTCAACCTGTGGGTTGAGACCCCATTATAATAATGAAAATACATCCTGCATATCAGATATTTACATTAAGATTCATAACAGCAGCAAAATTACAGTTATGAAGTAGCATCGAAAATAATTTTATGGCTGGGGGTCATCACAACATGAGGAACTGGATTAAAGGGTCGCGGCAGTAGGAGGCATTAGGAAGGTTGAGAACCACTGCTCTAGTTGGAGCAATTATGTGGCTTTATGGAGAAAGCTGCACAAGAAAAGAGGAGAAAAGTGCGGGGCATATGTGGGGGGCACTGAGAAATTCAATGGGTTATAGTGAGGAGCTTGTGGAGAGAAGGAATGGGAAGGAAGATTGGAAAGATACCTGAGACTGTACTGTAAATTAACTTGAGTTGCAACTTGTTTCTGTAGGTGGTAGAGAGTAACCAAGGATATGAAATAATGATAATTGTTTTTTTGCAAAAGCATACTAGGAGCACAGTGGGAAATGAATGTGGTCAGGACATCCGTTAAGATTTTGTTACGATGGCCAAGGTAATGAAGGAATAATGAAAGAGTGAATCATGGAAGAGGCAGAGAAAACGCAGAGAGAATGTGACAAGGGAATGGACTGCACAGCCAGATGGTGACACGATTGGTGGGACCTGACAAAAGGCAGGGCAGAATCAAGCTTGGGTGATGAAGGACAGTTGTGTAACTAAGAGGAACAGGGAACATGGAGAAAAGAATTGAAGAATGAAGCTGTAAGTTCAGTTCTGGGTACATCAAGTTTGAGGAGCTATAAGGAATTAAGGTGGAGACACATAATTGGAAAAGGGCAACATGGAGTTCCGGAGAGAAGTTGGGGAAGTTAATTTGCATTAACCAACCTTCAGACGAAGCTTGAAATTGGAGATGATTTCCCAAGGAGAGAGTATTGAGAAAGAGGAAAAGAGCCAAAGGATGGTTCTTGGATAAAAGCTAAGCTTAGAAAATGAAGAAAAAGAGAATCAAAGGAGAAATGACCAGAACGGCAGACAGACAACAAACAGGGGAGAAAAGTGGGAGAGAATCCAAGAAGAGGAAGGGAAAGCACTAGGAAGTGGGGAGACCGAACATCCGATGCCGTAGAGAGGCCAAGGAGAGGAGGAACAGGAACGGCCACTGAATCGGGGGCCTGAGATTAGTGCTGTCGAGAGAGCAAGCTCCATAGAACAGTAGCCCCAGCTAAGTGGGAGGCTGAGACAAGAGAATCGCTTGAGCCCCAAAGTTTGAGGTTGCTGTGAGCTTGTGATGCCACGGCACTCTACTGAGGGCGACAAAGTGAGATTCTGTCTCAAAAAAAAAAAAAAAGTAAAGAAAAGAAAATAAAGATAATTATAGGTACATTGTAAACAGTTCCCCTACATTAACCCACTTGACCTTCACAATGACATTTTGAGGTGGACACCATTATAGCCCCCATTTTACAGATAAGGGGACCAGGGCGTTGAAGAAAACAAGAAGACTGTAAGTTTCCAAAATGTGTTGAGCAGAACCTTAGTTCTGCCAGAAGCAGAGGTGCCCAGAGAAGGGCTCGGAGGTTAAGTAAATTTGGCATTTCCCCTTCTAGGAATGCAGATTAGCACATGGAAGACTGAGAAGCCCTACACTGAAGAAACTTGTTCAATCTCGTTAAATCCAATGTTTCAAAAATTTATTTGACCTGTGAACCTTTTTATCATTAACATTCCATGGAGCAATGTTCTAGAAGGCACATTTCGGGGAGTGCTGACGTAGAAGACTCCTTGGTAAGTCATGACAGAAACACGAGGCGGCTGTGAGGGTAGTGCCGCTTCTTCTTTTGGGTGGTGGGGGGGAGTGTTTTTCATGGGAGGGAGTGAAATTTCAGGGTGAGCTAAAGAAATGATAGTGAGAGATAATAGGGAAAGAGGAAGCTTGGTGCCAGAAAAACCAAAACATAGCTGTTGAGCATTGAGCTTGGAATCTTGGAAAAGTTCATCACCAATTCCACTTCAGGCTCTTTAAGTCGGCCTGTCCACTCCCATGTACACAGTGAGTACACCTACCAGTTCTACAAAGGCAGATGCCACTGTGGTTTTAGGGAGTGTCCCTCATTCAACAAAGGCAGGCTGGACGTGTCCTTTGGGCCAGGTACCGTGGAAGGCATTGTTCTCACTCTGATGCTGTCTCTCCCTAACTCTTGGCTCTGCAGCCTAGATTTTATTTTTGCCTCTCTCTGATCCTTTAGATTTGAAGCCATGCTTGGGTTTCCCAGATTCCAAACAGAAGTTTCCCACTAACTTCTGGCTGATGCCTCTTCGGCTTCTAGTGCCCCATGAAGCTTTAGGTGAGAAGGCTAACCCAGTCCTGTGCCGTGTCCCAGCCTGCCTCACTTGCATGGCTTCTGCCTTCTCCCAAGGAGATATGTGTGGGGTGGGGAGCGTCATGGTGCAAAGGACACGGGCACTCAGATAAGAGGAGACCCTATGCTTAAGAAAATGGGAATCCAAGCCAGGTGTGGTGACTCCTGTCTGTAATCCTAGCACTCTGGGGAGGTTGAGGAGGGAGGATCGCTTGAGCTCACGAGTTCGAGGTCAGCCTGAGCAAGTATGAGACTCCGTTTCTACCAAAAATAGAAAAACTACTGGGTGTTGAAGTGGGAGCCTGTGGTCCGAGCTACTTGGGGGGCTGAGGGAGGAAGATCATTTCAGACCAAGAGTTTGAGGTTGCTGTGAGCCATGACACCATGGCACTTTACCCAAGGTGACAGAGTGAGACTCTGTCTCAAAACCAGAAAGAAAGAAAATGCAAATGCAGCCAAGACAGGGGTGGCACACGCTCCCCTCAGGCCTGCCTGGCCAGCGGCATGTAACCATGGGGTGTAATGGTGTGGCATGTGGCACGAGTCACGTGCGGCAAGGCAGGTGGTGGGAATTACTGGGTCGACTTCTGAAGAAGCCAGTTTTAAGCCAGTAGCCCCACTTGGGACAAGGGATTGTGCGCTGAGAAAGTCTGGCTTAGAAATTCTACTTTATGAATAAGAGAGTGCCTGTTTTGGCCAGATCTGTTCCATGGGGAAAGGGATGCCGCTCACTCCACCTGGAAAGACAGGCTAAGTGTATTTCAACGTGCAGCCGCAGGCCCAGCGCAGGTCCCCGATCAGGCGCTGGGCATCTGGCTGCAGAGGGTCTCTCGCAAGCAGATGCTTATTATAGACTTGTTCCGAGCACTTTACGTGCCTTCTCTTTCCCAGCTGCCAAATGCCCATTTCCAAGTTATTGAAATTCACTGGGAAGTATGGTTAATATGCAAATATAGATTAGCCCCCTTGCCACTGATGCAGAGTTGTCTGCTTGGCAGCCTCCAGTACTCAAGATTCATGAAATATCTGGCACAAGCAGGGGGTACAGAGGATGACTAGGTGGGGGCGGGGATGGGAGTGTAGGTGTAGTTCTTGGCCTGCTAATGAATCTGATTGTAGCCAATACTCAATTATACCCAGGTGGATCACACACTGGGCCAGTCATCTGTAGAAATGTTAAATCCCGGGAGATTATTCCCCTTGCTCCACATTCTCAGCTTCTGAAGCAGCCGGACCCAGCAGTGAATTGCTGTACACTCACAGACGGGCAGCTCATTTCCATACCAGCTGAAGCAAAACATAATTAGGCAGGCAAACATGCTGTAAGATATGTACAATATCTGCATATCCTACCCCACACTTGCAGTCAGCTTTGTGATTACCCACTGCCTTGAATGAGTCACGCCACTGCTCCCCCTGTGAGCACGGACCAGTGAGGAGTCGCAGCCCGTGAGGCTGTGAACAAACATCCGGAACATACACATTCAAATGTGTTCTTCTTTCAGAACAGTCACCTTGGGACTATGCTGCTGCCTTGCTTGAGATACTTCTGAAAGTCCCTTTTTTCGTGAATGCTGTTTGGATTTGCCTTCGGAGCCTCTCATCTGGTCTTTCAAGAGCCTGTAGTCTATCAAAAGGGCAAATCTCCATTTGGGAAGGGCAGGATTGACTTTTGGCGACAGCAGAAAGCATGGTGGAGCCAAGTGTAATGAGTCAAGTGTGATCTTATAATTCTTACTCATAAAGATTTGTTTTCCTACCTTTTTTCCAAGAAAGTAGCTTAAGATGAATTTTGCATTTGTGAGCATTGCCTACAAGGGCTGAGTTCATCAGTGCTCCCCTGAACAAAATGAGCAAGAGAAAGCCAACCCCCCCACCCCCAGCAATGACACACACACCTTTTCTTCTGACTTCACAGCTTTCAGCCTGACATCCACTGTCAGTCACCTGGGTACCAAAACATCTAACCAGCCCCTAGGGAGGCTTCCTTCGTGGAGCTGCTAAAACACTGCTTCAAACATCTCCCTCCAGACTGGCTTCCCTTGCACCCTAACCAACTCCTCACCTACCTGTAGAGCCACTGATCAGCCTGTTCCAGGGGAAGGCAAAGTCACATGAATTCAATGTCCAAGATAACCAGGAGGATGAAACCATGGCAACAGCCTCCAATGAATGAATCAAATGTCCCAAGGGGACATTCTGGTTCTAGAGGGACAGTGTGGGCTGCAGTGACCTGGGGCTGGACAAGTCTTCAAAAGCAGAGCATTGAAGCTGTTCTAGGAGATGGCAATAGCTAGAATGTATGGACCTCCACCCCACAAGAGGACTTCTCAGGGGAGATCAAGCCTCCTAGTTGGATTTAGGAGTTTTAATGTATTGGCTAAATAATAAATCAAATATTTTTGTTTGTTGTGGTTAGAAGGAGGGCTGTGTCAAGGAAGAGGAAGTGGGCGCTGTTGGGATAGCTATATACTTGGTAAGTCTGTTTGTAATTTATTGAGTAGGAGATACCCTAAATCATTTCCACAGAAAAGGCAGATGAGCTGTCCCCAAGATTCTCCTCAACTAGGTTGTAGGTGCTACTTTGGGGACTGGCCATTCTGTGCAAATGAAAGAGTGAGATTTCTAAGAATAAGAGTTCAGATAAATCTCCAGGGGAGAGGAGCCTGAAGATTGGGGGAATTCTCCATGAAAGTTACAGCCCCTTCTCCATTCCTTCCAGGGATCCAGAACCTCTGAGGACACTGGTCCCTGGAGATTTACCCTGACACAGTGGAGAATGAATTCTGGTATTGTCTTTTCTCCCCTAGGGATGCTCTACAACCAGCTCCAATCATTCCCTTGTCTCCATTTCCCTGGACATGGGACCTCCAGATTCAGAGAAACTAGAATTCCATTCTTTTGTCTAAGGAAAACCATTAGACCTGCACTTAGCAACCACCAGGAGGGTATTTTTAGCTCTCTGGCAGAAGTGTAATGTACAAAATGTAATAATCTCGGCCTTGAAGTTCCTCACAGCTCCATTCAACATGAAATTGTGGCTGATGGATGGTCATGGTGGCTGCAGAAAACAGGGCTAATGAGCTTGCCTGCTGTTTGCCCTCTCTGGTCAGGTGTAAAGTCCAGACATGGTGAAGACCAGAAAACACACAGACTTAGGAAATTCACTCTTCAGTGGCAGGGAAACTAGCCCCCCACATGTCCATTTTCTCCTTAGGTCAAGTTTATAGCCCACAGGCTATAACCACTATGCTGAATATTGGAGTGAGCCAGGTGCCTGAACCCCTTTCCCCACCTTAGGCTATGCCTTTGGGCAACTCCCTTCACCTGTCTGCCTCAGTGCCACCTGTGAAACGATACTTTTCAGCTGGGACTTTCTGTAATTCCAAACACTACCTGGAATTTGATACAAGACAAACCCCCTGAGTGGGCAGAGGCCCAGAGTAATCAAATGGTGCACATTTGTTGAGCCCCTACCATGTCCTCAACACTGCTAGGTAGATGTTCTAGACATCGCCCAGTGTGTGGCTAACCCTCCTCCTAGGTCCTCTGCAGATAAATTTTAATTCCCATGATGCAACTCCACCCCATCTGATACCTCTGTCTCCAGGCTGTCTACCTAGACTTCAGTTGGCAGGCACCCGGGAATTGAGCATGGAAACTGACTCCAGCCTAAGGAAATGAGACGGGTTCCTTCTATCTGCTCCCAAGCACTCCACAGGTCTTATTCTGAGGCCACAAGAAAGTGATTTTTAAATTAATTACTACTTTCAGGCAACCTAGGGGTAGGTAAAGAGACAGATTTCATTCTTCCTCTTCTGCCCAGGCTCTCCCCAAGGCAGATAAGTCAGGAAGAGAGGGAGGGAGAGGAGCAAAATGTGGAAATTTATAGCGAGAAGCGGAAGGAGAGGCCGGGGCCAGGGCTCCTGCCCAGAAGTGGAAGGAGATAAGAAGTCCTTTAAAAATGATGATACCAATTCCCTGGTCCTTCCTCCCCCATCAAGTCTGGCTCCCAGGACCCTCACCATCCTCCTGTCTCCACACAGCATGGCTCCACATTTTAGAAAGACTGATTGGGATCCTGCCTCAGAGCTCCATCATTCATTCACTTATGCATTTATTCAAACACAAATAAGAAAGTACCTACTATGTGCCAGGTGCTGTGCTAAATGCTCTGAGGGATGCAAAGAAGTAGTAGATAGGATTCTGTCCTTGAGAAAATGATGCCTCAGAAATAATGTATATTTCATGAATAAATACACTCCCACACAAGAGAAAAACACAACTAAAGTCAAGTGGGAGGGAAGAGGGGGAGAGAGAGGGGGAGAGGGGATGAGGGAGGGGAAGAGGGGGAAGAGGGAAGGAGATGGGTGTGCTTGGACTTTAACTAACAAATGCAAACAATGTAACCTAATCATCTGTACCTTCATATTAATCTGAAACAAAACAAGAAAAGAAATACACTCTATTCCAGAAAGAGGTATCCTGGTCAAATTTAGCAAAATTATAAAAAGCTCACTTATTCAGTGAATTCACATTAAGCACCTCCTTACATGCCAGGCACTGTGCTAGGCACTCATGAGTTGTCCTTGTTTGGAAGGCAAATGATCTACAGTGAAGCTGAGATAAGGTTCCTCTTTGGCTTAAATTTGCTTATATCCAAAAAAGCTCCAAACTGGTGTCCTCAACACTTTCAGTTCATGTACACCTGTGTGCACCCTCCTGAGAAGAGGGGTGGCGCCCTGGGGAAGGGAGGTGAGGAGGGGACACTTGGAGTTGCCTGTCGGGGAGGGAACCATTCACTTCTGACATGGTCACAACTAGTATGAAGGCCTGAGAAATGCATGCCCAGGTCTGGGGGGGCATGGAGGGAGTGGGGAGTGATGAAGGCGGCGCAGACACACATCAAGGCCCCACAGCCATTGCTTTGCTATCCATGCCAGGAGAGAAGTGGGACACTGGAGGGTCTCGCTTATTCCCCAACCTGCTCAGCCCCTGCTGGTGGGTTGTCAGCCTCCTGATAGGTGGCAGGGGCAAAGAATCCTTGACCTTCTTGAGGTACATTCTTCCCAGAGCACACATGATTTAATGCTAGTAGGGGCCAGTCTTGGAATTTAAATTTGCCGTGGATTTTTCACTAGCAGAAACCTGAATGTCCGTATCTCAGGATGCAAAAGGAAGAAGCTAAAGGATGATAATAAGGGTCAACACTTATGTGCCAGGCATGTTCTAAGCACTTCTTATCCACGAACTCACCTAATCCTGGTAAAGGTTGTCCTACGGAGTTGTTAGTCTCAGTTTTTCAGATGAGGAAGCTGTGGTATGGGAAGGTTAGGGACCTACCCAAGGTCACACAGCTGATAGATGGGGATGAAGTGTGCCTAGGACAAAAGCCCCCATCTGAACCTCAGCACTGTTTTGCCTCTGGGTTACTGGAATGGGAAGTCTGTACCTTTCTCCTCTGGCTTGGTGCCACTGCCAACTTTCCGACTAGAGGCAGAGAAGCCTGTATGTGCCGTCTCTTCCTGTCTCTCTGCTGAATCCCATTTCCCAGAGTGTGAAATGCACTTGCCTCCTGCCAGCCACAATATGGCCTTATTATGCCTAATAAGACACAGGCTTCTATTCAGCATGAGCTCAGCAGTTGAGTAAAGGGGAGACACGGGGATTCTGCTTCCACCCCAGCCTCTTCCTATCCGGGGTGCTGGGGCTGGGGGCTGAAGCCACAGACTAGGCAGAGCCCACGTGTGTTGCCTTGTCCCCATCCCTGGCTTCTCTGCTCCATCTCCCTGGTGGTGTGGGGTCTGCAGGGACACACAAGGGGTAAGGAGCCCTCTTGTATTGGTGCTTTAACCTATACAACTGGTTGCCAAAGCCGAAGGCCAACCTCATTAGTGGAGCTATTGGGCTCCACTAAGCACCCTCTCTATATCTTGCCTCATAGAACAGCAGTTGAGGGGTGGGGGCAGAGAATGCAGAGTCAGCTGCACCCAGGCAGGGGCACTGTGAGGGTTAATTTTCTGTGTTGATTTGACTGGGCCACAGGGTGCCTGGACATATGCTCAGTATTCTGGGTGTGTCCACCCAGTTTCTGGATGAGATAAACATTTGAATTAGCAGACTGCCCTCCCCAAAGAGGGTGGCCCTCGGCCACTCAGCGTAAGGCCAGGATGGGACAAAAAGGCTGAGCCAAGTAAGAGAAAATCTTCCTGCCTGACTGCGTTGAGCTGGGATAGATGTCTGTTCTGGCCTTTGACTCTACGTGAAACATCAGCCCTTCTTGCTCTTGAGCCTGCTGCCTTTTGAACTGGACTGCATGTCGGCTCTCCTGGGTATCCAGCTGGCCGACTGCAGATCCGGGATTTCTCAGCCTCCACAATCACAAGAGCCAATTCTTTGTAATAAATCTCCTTCTCTCTCTGTACATCCTATTGGGTCTGTTTCTCTGGAGAACTCTGACTAAGACAAGCTCCATAAATATTCATCGGTAGGGACCTGGCATGGAGGTTGCTGGGTTGAGTTTCTGCATGTGACTGAAGGTTCTGAGTCAATGCATTTAGATTCTTGCCTCTCAGCTTCCAGGGATTACTCAAATGGTCCCTGGACTATAACCTTAAAGAGGAAACGCAGCATGTAGGCATTTCTCTGGCATAGTCTTAGATATGGACTGTTTTTCAAAGCTGGAAATTAAGATCCATGCTCAGAGCTCTTCATTCTTTCCCAGCTCCGTATGTGGTAGGGCTGAAAAGAGCCACGTGGTGTGGAAGGTTGCACACGCGTCCCCTGAGCCTTACAGAGAGAAGCTCACTCGGTATCTACATGTGGGTGGAGTCTGGGGTAAGACAGTTAATTCGAGGAGGTTGTCTCTACCAGTTTCCTGCCACTAAGGAGGGGGTCTCGTCCCTACACAGTCTCTATATGTAGTTCCCCAAGGCCTCCAAGAAGGTACCACCACCAGCTTCTCACTCATCTACTCCAGTTTTGGCTCATCCAGAAGATTTCAAATACTTGAATTCTAAGAAGGGTCAATTTTTCTGCAATGCAGACCTGAGCAGGTGAATCCAGGGACAGGCCAGTGATGCAGCATGGTAGGAAGGCTTGTCAGTGGTGTCTGGGTTCAATCCTGGCTCTCACACCACCTCTGAGAGCTGAGGGAAGTCATTTAAGCTCCTTGTACCTCAGTTTCCTCATCTGAAGAATGGGATGATTAGAGGGGCAACCACTCCCCTTGGGAGGGTTTTCCTAATGATTATGTGAAATTATATTTTATATATATACAGGTGCACACACACATATATATATGTGAGAGAGAGAGAGAGAGAAATTGGCTGGCCTGTAGTAGCACTGTGTACATTTTAGTTATCATTAAATGTTTATAAGTTGGTGAAATAGTTTGCCCCTTGCATCCCTCACCAATGGGTGGTGCCTGTGGCTCAAAGGAGTAGGGCGTCGGCCCCATATGCAGGAGGTGGTTGGTTCAAACGCGGCCCTGGCCAGAAACTGTATCCCTCACCAATGCTAGAACTTACCTGGTACTCTAAGAATTATACATATAATAATAATATGAGGAGGAGCCAGACTTTGTGATTTCAGACCCGACCTACTGCCAAGATCAGCAGGAATACCTGAGACTCAGGTAGAGTCTAAATTGAGTTACAGAGGCCTCGCTACTCTCCCTGGGTTCTAAATTGGCAACTACTACTGAAGGGGCAACTGAGAAGGCAGGGGCCTTGGTGAGTTCAGCCAGCCCGGGTGGAGTCCACCCCTGGCACCTTTGGGATGTGAGAGAGACCCCCGTGTCCTCGCACTAACTCAGATGGTGTGTCAGGTGCATGGAAAGAGCCCGTCTCTTTTGGGGGAAGGATTCGGACAGAGTCCTCTGAATGGCCACAAAGAAAGTTTTGAGGTTTCCTACTGGGACTTCCTCGCTACTGCCATATAAATATGGTTTAGAAGCATAATGTCTTAAGTAATAAAGGAGAAGAAGGAAAAATAATCCAGAGAGAAATCAACTTATGGCTCATTTAAGCCTTATTGAAATTTCTACTGTGGAAACATTTAAATATCATAGTTACTGTGGCGTGTCTTCGCTCCCGCTATTCCCTGGCGGATGTTTCGCTGCACATTTGGTTGGGGAGTAGAACAATAAAGCTGCTTGGAAATTGCTTTCCCGCTGCTAGGTAATTACAACAGGTTTTTATTCCAAATGTAAAGAATGAACTGCTATTTTTTTAATAAAGGGAGCTCTTGGCCAGTCCCAGCCCCCTCCCCCCCAGCCTCGGTGTGCTCTGGCCCTTTGCTCCCACCCCCTCTGTCACACTCTCCGACACAACCTCCTCTGTACTCTGCCTTTCCTCCAAGAAGCAGCTGGAAGCAGCTCTCCAGTCTCAGCTCCTCTGTCTCCCAGCCCGGGAGCCTCGCATGTCACTGTTTAGAGAAAGGGACGGCCCCCTCCAGGTCTCTGTCAAGAACATTAAATATTTAGCCTGACTCCATCCAGGCCATCAAACACACTCTTGTCTCCCTTTCCTAGCCAAAGTGACACATTTCCCCACCTCCATCTTTTTTTAATCCCAAGCAAGCCATTTGGGATTAACTCGGCGTTTGCCAGCTCCGTCTGAGCACAGGCGTGAGCTCATCGGCTCTCTCCCACCAGACAGAGCAAAGCAAAAGTGCCTTTTGTAGTTTCAGATGCGCAGTTCAGCCTGGCAGCCAAGTGAGCACCTGCCCGAGGCCGCCGGCTGAGTCCCACCAGCTGCCAGCACCAGGCTTCCCTTTCTCGTCTGCTGTCTCTCAGGTTTCACTCTGGGCTGGCTTCCTCTCTGTCACCTGACACATTTCTTTCTTTCTAATTCCCCTCTGCCTCTGGCTATTGTGTGTACGAAAATGAATTCTCTTTATTTATGTCATCTCTGACGTGCACCTCATGTGACACGATGGGACTGTGGGGCAGCCTCTGGGACAGGGCAAAGAGCAGGATCTGGGAGGGCACCTGTGTGTCTCTGCATGCTTCCCTCCCCTCTCTGGGCCTGTTTCTCTCTCTCTGTAAAACAGAGGTGGCAGATTGGAAATCTCTGTATCCCTTTCAGCTCTGACATCCCACAAGGGGACATTCCATTAACACCCATTCCAGCCCCTTCTCTTGTGTGTGTCTTGCCTTAGCCACACACACGCCCTTCCTGTGTGTAGACGCACAGGGCTGTGCTTGCTCAGTCACACGCTCTGAGGGAGCCACTGTTATTGACCAGCTTTACTCCCGGGAAAGGAAGAGAGTGAGGAATGCCACGGTGTGCTGAGGAAACATGAATGGAGACCCAGCAGCTCTGGGGTGAGGCTGAGGAAAGGCCTCCCCAGGGCAGTATGGCTGCTGGCTTTTGGAGCTGGTCCCCTGCATTAAAGTTCAGGCTCTGACTCTGGGGAGTCAGTCAAGGAGTCACCTAAACTCCTTGATTTCCTTTGTGTAATGCCCCCGACTTAGGAGTGGCAACGAAGAAGTAAACACATTTTTCTCTGGGAAGGAAAAGAAGCCCAAGGACCAACGGGGAAGCTGAGGTATCAGGTGCTCCCAGTAAGCCCTAGAGGCGCCGAGTACAACTCTAGCCTGGAGCGGGGCGGGGCTCCTGCATCCGGTTCGGATGTCCATCCAGGTCCAGCAGCACTTCCTAAGGAGGAGACATGACCTACTGCTGGTCTCTCCCTGCGCCAGGGCCCAGAACCTCCAAGGAAGAGAGAGAGCACCACAGAGGCCAAGAAGGGGTGTTGCTGCCTGCCCCAGCCTGGGGTGTGCACACAGGTGACGGTGTGCGGCCAGCTCAGCACAGAGGGCGAGCAGGTGGGGGATGGGCGGACAGCAGCGGCTGCACTGGGGGCGGACAAAGGGAGAAGACAAAGATTATTTTAAACCTGTATTAATCACTGCTCCAAACAGGGACTGGGGGTGGGAGCCGCAGCTGTCACAGGGAGGCTGGGTGAGGGTGGTGGAAGAGCGTCCAGCAGGGAGGGGCCAGAATTCTTCATTTCCATCCCAAGACCTCAGCCCAGCCCAGCTGTGAGCCTGGGGCCTTACTGAATCTCCATGGCTTGCTCAGAGTCCAAAATAAATAAATGGCAAAAATTGAACTGTGCCCCAATTTACTGGGCCAACTGGTTCCCTGCCTCCAGGCACCCTCCTATACAGCTTCCCCTCCACTGTTGCCAAGAGTTGGCCTAAAACAGTTTGGGTCATGTCAGTTTTCTCAAAAGCTGATAATAGCTTCCCATTGCCCAAGAAACTGGCTACTCCCTTGGCTTGGCATATAAGGCCCTGGATAAGTGGCCCACGTGAACCTTCTAGCCCCAAGCCCTAGCCCCGAGCTGTGGGTATAACAGTGATCATCTTTTCACCACTTGCCAGTGCCAGGTAACTTGTGGGTAACTTTCTACAGATAAAATGAGACTTAAAGAAGTTAGATAACTTGATAACATAACACAGTTTATGTTCTTAGTTTCTTGGAGAGTTCCACCAATATTCATTTTGTTTAAGACAGAGTCTCACTTTGTCACCCCAGTAGAGTGTCGTGGCATTATAGCTTACAGCAACTTCAAACTCTTGGGCTCAAGTGATTGTCTTGACTCAGCCTCCCTGGGGTGGGACTATAGGTGAGTGCCACAATACCCGGCTATTTTTAGGTGTCTTACTCTAGCTCAGGCTGGTTTGGTACTTGTGAGCTCAGGCGATCTACCCACCTCGGCCTCCCAGAGTGCTAGAATTACAGGCCTGAGCCACCGTGACCAGCCACTGTGTCCGGCCACCACCAACGTTCTTTATTCCCTGCTTTTCTCAGCTTTCATCTCATCTAAGAGGTCTTCCCTGTCTCTTTTGCCCTTGTGGACAACCTCCTCATTCTTCAGGGCTCTGCTCAAAAGCTACCTTTTACCAGAAGCTTTCCTGGTTGGAATTCAACCAGGGACTCAACAAGCATTTATTTAGCATTCACTGCTGTTTAAATAGGTCCTATTATCTCCAATTTATAGATAAGAAAACAAAGGCTTAGAGAAATGAAGCAAAATATCTGTGTTTACACAGCTACTGAGCGACCGAAGAGGGATTCAAAGCCAGGTCTCCTGAAGTTCAGTGTTCATCAAAACACTTTCGACCAGGTCAGTGACCCTTTCTTTATGCATCCACAGTTCTTTGCTTATGCCTTTATTGAGTGATTATCAGATTGTGCATGTCTAATATCTGAACTAGGATATGAGAGTTCTCAATAATAAGCACAATCTGGACTTAGCACATGCATGAGGCATTGCGGGTGCTTATTCTTTTTGTTTTCCCAACTACCTCTATCTCCATTTTTATAGATTCTTTGAGGCATTAGGTTTTACATGTAGTTAACCCAGTCTCACCATCTCTGTGGGATTCCATGTAGATCTGTCCCAAGTTCATGTTTTTCCCATCATACAGGCTATCTCTCGTGGCTCTCCAACAGATGGGTCCATGCTTTATTTACCACCGAATGAGTAAGACCTGAATAATGTTTTTTGTTTTGTTTTGTTATTTGAGACAGTCTCCCTCTGTCGCCCTGGGATGAGTGCCATGGCGTCATAGCTCACAGCAACTTCAAACTCTTGGGCTCAAGCAATCCTCTTGCCTCAGCCTCTTGAGTAGCTGGGACTACAAGTGCCCACCACAACATCCTGGTTATTTTTAGACAGGGGGTCTTGCTCTTGCTCATGCTGGTCTCAAACTCCTTAGCACAAGCAATTCACCCCTCTTGGCCCCTGGTTTGAGAGTAACAGGATTACAGGCATGAGCCACTGCACCCAGCTCTAATAGCATTTTGAATGGAGTGACAGCTCAGCAAATGTGGAATGGGCCACTCCAGTCCGGGAGTACTGGTGCCCCAGTCTCCTTGGGGAGCCCAGGATTCTGGGCTCTGTTGTACATTACTATCTCCTCCTTTAAAGTTTCAACTCGATTCTCCTAGACTCAGTCTTCTGCAGAGATATGGAAAGTTATTGTGCTTTCTTCCTCTTCATTTGTCAAGGCTTTTGACATAGTAAACTGGAGACACTGACACCTCCCTAGGTAGAAAATGGGACAGTTAGAGAGAGAAGGAAAACTACTCTATTGTGCCTGTTTCCTTGATACTGACATTTCCCATGACTTTCCAACTTCCCAATATCTGTGCCTTTCTGGAGGGGTTGGGGAACAATGGAGGGGGAGGAGCCAGAGTTGTAGTCATCACCGGGGAGGTGAGCAGTCCTGGGAACAAGGAGTGAAAATGACAGAGAGGAAGCCTTTACCCTGAGCTGTCTCCACAGAACAGGGCGCCCACGGAGGAGCTTACCCTCAAGAGAAAAGCAGTCCCCTCTCTGAATCTGAGGACTCTACTGAGACTGGAAAGTCTGTTTTAATTCCAATTAGAAGATTCTGTCTCACCAGAAAAGAACTGCATGCTAATGTAACTTTTGAAAAGTGGCAATTTTTAAAAGCATGAGTTCATTAAGATCCAGTGACACCAAATTAATCTTTTCACTTAGAAAAATTGGGGGAGGGGGTAAAGTTGTAGACCAAGGTTTCTCAATCTTGGCACTACTGACATTAGGCCTGATAATTCTTTGTTATGTGTGTGTATATAGGGGCCCTGGACTGTGTATCTGAGACATTAAGCAGGACCCTGGCCTCTACTCACTTATGCCAGTGGCATTTGCCTTCCCCACATTCAGTCATGACAACCAGAAAGCTCTCCAGACATTGCCAGAAGTCCCCTACAGTAAAAATCTTCCCTAGTTGAGTACCACTGTAGATTGGTATATCAGGAAGCTTCAATACACCTTATTCTTCAGTGAGATATTTGATGGATTTGGACACTCTCCTTGTGATAAGGAGGAGGAAGTGGGTTAGAATGAGCCTAGTTAGTCGTTCCACTAACCAGTAGAACAGGATGCATACCAGTGCTTATTTAGTTTGTATTTATTTACTTTTTGAGACGGAGTCTCACTCTGTCACCCTGGGTAGAGTGCCCTTGGCATCAGCCTAGTTCACAACAACCTCAAAATCTTGGCCTTAAGCAATCCCCTTGCCTCAGTCTCCCAAATAGCGGGGACTATGGACACCCACCATGACACCCAGCTAGTTTTTCTATTTTTAGTGGAGATGGGGTCTAGCTCTTGTTCAGGCTGGTCTTGAACTCCTGAGCTTAAGGGTTTCTCCCTCCTTGGCCTCCCAGAGTGCTAAGATTACAGGTGTGAGCCACTGTGACTGGCTAACAGTGCTCATTTACACATGGACATCAGCTTGGGGCTGTCCATGGTAAAAGACCTTTGGCCACTAGACATCTTTACCAACAAATTGAATACAGATGCTGATGACATGCTTACCACTCGTACAAATGTCATAAGACTGGTAGACATGAAACTATGTCAGACAAAAGACCAAAGATTCAAAAGGATCTAAGATATTGTTATGTGTAAAAACCAAGCTTCACAGCAGCATGCACTACATGTAAAAAGTGGGTGGAATATAAGAACCAATATTGGTATTTGCTCATACCAATAAGGAAACTCCAGATTGATACATGAGAAACTAAGAATGACATAGTCATTACCTACGCCGGCTGGGCAAATGGGGAACAAGGATTGTATGAGAACTTTCCACACTCTACCCTATGGAAGTATATTATCTATTCAAATAATGAAATTAAAAACAGATCTCAACCTACAGCAGGGGTCAATACAAAACAATGCAATTCAGCAGAAGCATATCAATCCTACACTAGTTTAAAAAATTAATTTGGCAAGTATGAAGAGTTCAGGTTTGAGAGGTTTGTATGAAAATCAAGTAGGAGATTTTAGTTGGTCATGGGCCAACCAATCAGCAAGCAGACAGGCCAACATACACTAAAGAAAGCTTGGGCTGTTTGGGAAATGTCTACAGCACTCCAGGCAGTTCAGACCATATTCACTGTGTTACCTTCACTTCTGCCTGCCGTATTTTTGGAAAGGCATTGACAAGTGTGTGCACAGGACAGTGACCATGATGGTCAAGGGCCTTGAAACCATGAAAAATATGAGGACTAGGTGATAAAACTAGGGATACTTCATTGGAGAAGAGAAGATTTAGAAGAGACATGAAAGCTATCTTCAAACATTTGAAGGGGTGACATGGGCCAGAGGGACGTTTTGTGTAGCTCCAGCCTGCAGAACAGGGTCCTCTTCAATTTATTGGGAGGCAAGTTTCAGTTCAGAGTCATGCAAAGGCTGCTTGTACCCCGTGGAACAGTGGTTCACGCCTGTAACTCTAGCACTCTGAGAGGCCGAGGTGGGTGGATTGTTGAGTTCAGGAGTTTCAGACCATCCTGAACAAAAGCAAGACCCGATATTTCCTAAAATAGAAAAACTAACTGGACATCATGGCGTGTGCCTGTGGTCCTAGCTATTCCAGAAGCTGAAGCAGGAGAATCTCTGGCACCACGACATTCTACCCAGGCTGACTAAGACTCTGTCTCAAGAAACAAACAAACCAACAAACCAGCAAAAACCCCAAAGGCTGTCTTGTGAGCTAATGATAAAGTATCCACACTTAACTGGGCACTCATAAAGCCTCAGCACCGTGATAAGCACACTGCCTGCAGTATCTCCCTGACTTTTCACAACACCCTGAAAGGTACTTTCTTCATGGTCATTTTAACAAAAAGGAAAACCCAAACTTAGAAAGGTAAGTAAGCATGCCCGAGGTGTCAGGACCAGGCCATGGTAGAATGGAGTGACCCAGCACACACATTCTCCACTTGGGGGTAGTGAGCTCTCCATCATGGCCAGCATTCAAAAGGGATGTAAACACTGCCTGGCCACGATGCTGTGAGTGATCCTGCGGCAGTTAGGAGAGGCCTGTTTCCTGCTTAATGCACTGCAGCCCTCTAAGAAGGTGAGCCCTGTGTATGTGAGATTGCCAGAGCGTGGAACAAGGTATGTGGAGAGAGGGGCAAGCAGCTTCCTGCCTACATCTGTTTGGGGGCAAAAATGGAGTTTCTGGTGGAGGTGGTGGTCGGTTAAAAAGTCAAAGAGGCAAGAGCCAGTGACGGCATTTCCAACTCACACAATTGAGCAGTCAACAATCTTGTAAGAAAACATATCTCTGGCAGGGAGGAAGTAGGGGAGGGAGAGGGGAGAAGTTTCTCCAGAGATGGAAGGAAAGAATCATAAAAGTAAGAGAACACCCTTTATCCTCTCTCCACCCACCCTCTCCCTCCCTTCTCTCCCTCTCCCCTTTCCCCGTCTTCTTGTGCAATAACTAGGTTGTAACCTTCACATGAAAGATATAAATTTGCTTCATATTAGGGCTGTATACATTGGATACTTTTTCTTCCATTCTTGAGATACTTTGCTAAGGAGAATGTGTTCCAGCTCCATCCATGTAAATATGAAAGAGGTAAAGTCACCTTCTTTCTTTAAGGCTGCATAGTATTCCATGGTATACATGTACCACAATTTATTAATCTATTCGTGGATCAATGGGCACTTGGGCTTCTTCCATGACTTAGCAATTATGAATTGGGCTGCAATAAACCATCTGGTACAGATATCTTTGTTGTAATGTGATTTTTGGTCCTCTGGGTATATCCCAAGTAAAGGAATTATAGGGTCAAATGGCAAGCCTATTTTTAGATCTCTGAGTGTTCTCCAAATTTTTCCAAAAGGGATGTATTAATTTGCATTCCCACCAGCATTGTAGAAGTGTTCCCTTTACTCCACATCCATGCCACCATCTCTGATTTTGGGATTTCATCATGTGGGCAAATCTTACTGGAGTTAGATGATATCTCAAGGTGCACGGCCTTCAGACACACGCAGAAATGCTCATTATCCTTAATCATCAGAGAAATGCAAATCAAAACTACCTTGTTATCTTTCATTTTTTTCCTATGGCTTAATTCTTTTATATTTTACTCTTTCATGCATCTGTTGTTTATTTTGGTGTATGGTGTTAGCTATAGATACAAAATGTCTTTGTTTTCAACTCATAAAACTATTTTGCTGACTAAATTCCTATCCTTTTTGATTTGTGATGTCTTCTCTATCATATATTAAGAGTGTGTGTGTTTGCAGGTTTTAGGTGTTTTCCATAAGAAATATACCAAAAACCTTTGGGATCAGTTACTTTTATTTATGCATTTATTTTTGTCTTATAGTATTTTTTAAGGTAATATGTGACTGACTTTGGAGTAAAAAAGATGGGGTGATTATGAAAAATAGACTGTGTTGTGTGGGTATCCCTGTAAAAGTCAAGAAAGAACAGAATCTTGAGTATACTGTCTGAATTAGGGATGCTTATCAGAATTACTATGGTACTTAAAAAATATTTGTGTTCAACTGTGGGCTTCATTGTTAGCAATTTTCACTTAGGAGGTCTACAGTAGGGCCTGAGTATCTCTTTTTTATTTATTTTATTATATTTTATTTTAATTTTTTTTTTTAAACAGAGTCTCACTCTGTCACCCTGGTTAGAGTGCCACGGCATCAGCCTAGCTCATAGCAACTTCAGACTCCTGGTTCAAGAGATCCTCCTGCCTCAGTCTCCTGAATAGCTGGGACTATAGGGACCTGCCACAATGCCTGGCTAATTTTTAGTAGACATAGGGTCTTGCTCTTGCTCAGGCTGATCTCAAACTCCTGAGCTTAAGGGATCCTCCTGCCTTGGCCTCCCAAGTGCAAGGGTTACAGGTGTGAGTTACTCGCCTAAAATATATATATTTAAAAGCTGCAGGGATGATTTTGATTGAGAACAGCCTAGTTGAGAACAGTCTATAGCAGGGGTCTGTTAACTATAGACCATGTACCAAATCCCAGCCTTCTGTGTTTTGTTTTGTTTGATTGTGTTTGTGTGGCTCATAAGCTAAGAATGGTTCTTTATATCTGTAAATGGCTAAAAAAATTATAAAGAATAATATTTCATGACATGTGATAATTATACGAAATTCAAATTCCAGCATCCAAAACACAGTTTTACTGTAACACACCTATGCTTGTGTGTTTATGTGTTGTTTATGGCTGCATTTGCACTGCAATGGCAGAGTTGACGTATGGCTTCTGAAACTGACAATATTTACTGTCTGGCACTTGAAGGAAAAAGTCTGTGACCTTTGGATGAAGAGAGCTGAAATGAGATTTGGGGTTCCCTGGCCCCTAGTGTGTTGTAGAAATGTAGTCACAGAATGTTTTTGTTGTTCATTTGAGCAGCAGAATTACTATAGTAATCTCAAGGTTCTAAGGGCAAGAAACAGTGCTGAAAAAATTATAAATTGCAGGTCTTTTGTTTCTTAATGATAATGTGAATTTGACATCCTGAAATGCTGCTACCAAACAGCTAAAAAATACTGCATGAAATAGAAGTAATCCACTCTTTAAATGCATGGCTGAACTGGAAAGAAAGTAAAGATAATTTTCAGAGGCATCAAACAAAGTAGAAAGACAAACCCAGACAGCTGAAGTGTGCCGAGGGAGGCCGCTGGCTTGAGGGTATGTTCTGATTCCTGCTGACCACTTGGGGAAATAAGAAACAAAGCCTTGGGCTAATTATTATAGATAAAGTAGGGAATTGGATTGCAACACCCCCCACAAAACATCAGGGGTCCTGAAGGACAGCAGCCTTAGAAAGGGTAACCTAGAAAATAAAGGCCCACAAAAGGAGATGACAAAGAAACTTGCTATCTCAGTCTTTGGTTCAGGATAAAGAAGGAATTCTCTGAGAATTCATAACACACTGTAGCCCTTATGCCGATTTAGGGTCTGGATTCACATAATGTACAAGGTATCAAGATCCTAAGAATTTGGTTTAAAATTGTTTCAAGTTGGTATGTCCCAGGTAACTGGCAGCAGCAAATCCCTACTCTCACTAGAGGAATAAACCATTCAACATATGGCTCATGTAATTCCCACATAGAGAGGCCAGGGAGTTTGGAACTTATTCTGTCTGCCCTGAAGAACCACTCACATCTTTCAAGCTAAAATGGTGATGGTTGTAATGAGAGGATACAAGCTCCCATCCTATTTAACTTTAAGCCTACCATCATCCTTCACAGCATACCAGATGGTATACCTTCTTAAGAGAGTCAGGAACCTTAAATATTGCAATTAATTTGCAGGATGAAAATAAGGGGCACTGCGGTGCAAGTGACATGTCCAATCCTCCTGTCAAAGGGCCAAAGCAATAAATTGATGAATGTGTTATTGACGAAGATGTAACTACTGAGAGTGGGGAAAACAAAAAGCAAAAGTTGAAGAGAGAGACATGATGGACTGAGATAATAGAGAAATTTTGTAGTCAAATGGGGATCAGGGCAGGGTGAGTATGCAGGGAAATTAACAAGGATAGAAGTGAAGGTGGGAAGGAAAACAGTCAAGAGTGTGTGTACATAAAGGTGGTCGTGGATTTAACAGGACAGACAGTATCAGCGCATTACCATCTTAGTATTGGTGTACTCCCAAATTGTGAGAACTTCATCCTCAGTGTGATAGCATTGGGAGGTGGAGGCTTTAGGAGGTGTTAGGTGAGGGCAGAGCCCTCAGGAATAGTATTAGTACCCTTGTTAAAGGCCTTAAGGGAGGCTATTTACTACTTCCACCAGGAGAGGACGCTGTAGGAAGGTGTGCCTTTGTTTGTTTTGAGACTGATTCTCACTTTGTTGCTCTTGGTAGAGTGCTGTGGTGTCACAGCTAACAGAAACCTCAAACTCTTGGGCTCAAGTGATTCTTTTGCTACAGCCTCCTAAGTAGCTGGGACTACAGGTGTACCACAGCGTCTGGCTATTTTTAGAGATGGGGTCTTGCTCTGGCTCAGGCTGGTCTTGAACTCCTGAGCTCAGGCAATCCACCTGCCTTGGTCTTCCAGGGTGCTAGGATTATAGGTGTGAGCCTGTGCCTGGCCCCAGAAGGTGCATCTTTGGAAGAGAGAGCAAAGCCTCACCAGACTCTGAATCTGGTGGTTCCTCGGTCTTGGTCTTCTCATCCTCCAAAACTAGGAACAATAAATTTCTGTTATTTATAAATTACCCAATCTAAGGTATTTCTTTCAAAGTAGCTGAATGGACTAAGACACAGCACCAGAGAGTTGTCAGTAATCCAATCTCATGTGGAGTCTAGGACGTATGTGTTTGGGCGGGAGAGAACTATCTTTCATTCTGAATATCAAAGCCTGGATTTTATGATCATTCCTCAAATCCTTTGTTAGTAGTATTATTTCCCTATAAACTTATCTGTCAAAGTCATATGTTAATCATTTTTTGACAATTATTGCATTATTTGATGTTATTACTATTTTTGACACCGCCCACCCCAAAACCTGCCCCTACCTTCTGAAGCCTAACTTTTAAAAAATGTCCCCGATGCTCTAAGGAGACCGCCTGATTCTGCTTACATCCTATGTTTTCTGCCTGATCTTCATAGGTTAGTCTCACTGTGAGACGGCATGCAATTAATGAGACTTATTATGTTAACGAACATGCAAGTTATTATTTAATAATTATGTTAGTGATGGAAACAGTTATGGGTTAATTGTTACAATTACTATTCAAGTAACAAGCTAAAAGTTGAATTTTTGTCTACATTTTAGTTACAAAGAAATTTAAACATCGAATCATGAGCAAATGACAGGTATAGTGCAGACAAAGAATGTGTTTATACATGTAAAAGTTAACAGCTATCAACCTCAATCAGCAAATGTGGAACAAGAAGGATTTTGGTGCAAAAAGGTTTTGTGAGGAATGGTCTTTGGCATTTCCTAAGAAAAACAAAGCTTACCCACCAAACTGGTAGAATGCAGAGGTATATGGCACACCTCCTGGGTGAAGGACTCAACTATAACTCAGAACTCTGCCATATAAATCAAAACAATGTAACCCGATCATATGTACCCTCATATTAATCCTAAATTAGAAAAAAAAAAGGTGTTAGAAAAAAATCACCATTTGGAAGGACATCAATGAGTAAATGATATTGGGACTTTATGATAGATTATAGTGTCAAGGTCAAGAAAATAACACAGAGCACAAGCTGTAAGCAGGTTAGCTGACTTGCCTTCCTGGTGACTAAATAGCAATTGAGTTTCAGCAATTCATTTTATCCTCTGAGTATCTTAATTTTCTCATCTATCAAAGGAGGCTTTGAGTAGTATGGAAGTGAATATTTTAGAGGCAGGGCTTTCACACATCACAATAACCGCATCTATGTTCCTTCACTAGGGTTGGCCTCTCTGTGTATCAATGAAATGTGTGTACATGTGTATGCATGCAGGCTTGCCCATATGCTCATGCAGACCTGTGACTGTAGGTAGACATCTATAATTAGTCCATTTGCAATGAGGATTCTGTATCATAAATAATTTGTCTTAAAATTTCCTTCTTGAGAATGCATTATGAAACTATTTTTTGTTAATGACAAATCAGGCTATGAGGGCACATTTGGGTTTGGAGAGAAAGTGTTATGATCATAAACCACATCTGACTTTTTTGCATTTCATTGTTATTATTTTAAAGTTTAGTCTTCAAAAAACATGTTCATTTTACTTTGATTAGTCTTCTGCTCTTTGTTTAGCTTGGACTCTTAGACTATCTTCTGGGAGGGAACCTACAGCTCATCTAGTCCAATACTCTCATTTTATGAATGAGAAAACTGAGGACCTGAAACAGGAAGTCATTTGCCCAAAGTCACACAATGGACTTGTAGTTGATTTGGGACTAGAATTCTAGCCTTTGACTTTTTCCTGGTCTTTTTCTCTGTTCTACCGTTTCCAGGACTCATCATAAAGCATGTCATAAATAATAATGTCACTTTATATTTGTCAAATATTTTATAATTTGCAAAATACTTTCACATACATCATTTTACAAGACCCTCATAAAACCCAATGAGGTAGACTCTGTCATTTTTTTCTGTATTTTAAATTAATGAGAGTCTTGAAATTTGCTTGTCTAAGGTCACGTGCTAAGTAAATGTCAGTAGTGTTACTAAAAGCCAGTCTTGCCAGATCTGGCTTACTACTTTCTCATTACTCCATGATGTAGGAAAACATGGGATGAGATAGTGATTTATTTCAAAAACTCAAGAGCTACTTTAAGTTTACCTTGTAAATATTTTCTCGAAATATCAATCCACCATATCTGCAGAATTTCCCCCTCGCTATTTTGCATGGACCCTACACAGTTTGTGCGGTGCTGAGGGGAGCCAGACAAACACTTGAGTTATGAGCAGCATGACTCTGTAAGAACTGTTCATGTGCTGTTCACAGATCAGAGATTGCAGCCCAGTGATGTTAAGCTGTGGCACTAATTAAACCCAAAGCCCTGAGGCCTGCATAGGTATGAAAGGAATAGTGCAAACAAGGTAAGAATTTAGAGGAATAAGAGTGGAGGGTAGTGCCTGTGGCTCAAGGAGTAGGGCACCGGACCCATATACCGGAGGTGGTGGGTTCAAACCCTGCCCTGGCCAAAAACTGCAAAAAAAAAAAAAAAAAAAAAAAAAAGAGTGGAGGAAGTGACCTAGAAGACAGAGGTAAAAGAGGAGGATCCAGAGGTGAGGAAGGACCAGCAGCCATTCCCTCAAGGTCTCATGGAGCTTGAAGGGCATGGGAGGTAATCAGTGGCAGAGGCTCGAAGTTGGCATTTACAATTACCCTTTCTCCTAGCTCTTTATTGACCTAGTCTTGGCTCCATTCGGGATGGCCCATGGTAGTAGTGAAAACTCCATTTGAGTTCTTTCAGATTCTGGTAGACATGGCCAAAATTAATAAAAACTGCTGATAGCTATTAAGATGAGCTTACAATGACAAAACTAACATCCATCAAGAGTCTAGTAAGTGTCAGGTGGTGTCCTGAATCTATGCATTTTAACTCATTGCATTCTCACAACTCTATGAAGTTATTTCCTTTTATAAATGACAAAAATTGATGTGCAGAGAAGGAATTAGCTTGCTCAAGGTCACACAGCTGATAAGGACAGAGCTGAGATTTAAAACAAGGTACTTGAGATTAACCACCAAGCTACATAGAGTAAACATTAAGCCATACCAGCGAGGATTGTCTAATACCATCCTAGCTTCTAGGCAGGCTGCTGTGTTCTTTTGCTCAGGAATAAACCTCTCTTTGAGGAAGGCTAAGGAGAATCCAAATCCTTGCTTCTGCAAAGCACTTCTAGGGCAATCCAGGAATCATGAATGCAATTAGAGCAGAACAATAGGAGCAAAAACTACAAAGTTGGTCCCTGTGTGGGCCTACTTTGGAGATGTCAGTGTCCTAGGAGGCTCTAAAAACCACGTGGCTGAAGGCAAGGCATACCACAGCCTCACCAAGGAGTAGTTCTGGATGGGAATTAGAATATGCCAATCTTAATGGAAGCATACTCAAGAGTGTGGTGTGGCATTTCCAAGCCCTGCTTCACTGCTGGATCTGGGGATGTGTGGTATTAAGCACTTTCAAAGGTGGAGGGAGGAGCAGTCCTCATGGGTATTAGAGTTACTGGCAACATTCTGTGAAGGAGGAAAAAGGGATTAGGAACAAGAGTAATTCTCTGTCTCCATTGATTTCAGAAGCCGTTTATCTGCAACTGTTCCTGCAACTTTCCTTCCCCTTTGCAACAAATTTATCACCAGTGGAGGGAAGAGATTTGCTCCATGGTGGCTTCACGAGAGTCCTACCGAGCATAGAGTTTCCAAGGTCAGAAAGTGGAACACGTGTTTTTTGCAAAGACAATTTTTTTCCTTATCAGTGTGGTGAATGTGCAGAGGAAAGGGCCATTGACAGGTGCACAGGCAAGTTTAGTGGCAAAGAAATAGCCACAGACTCAAATGTTTTGCAGCTTCTGATCAGAGCAACTTGAAAATAAGTCTGTTCAGTTAAAGCAGAAGCTGGCCTTAGAGTGTTGGCTTCTAGAGTCCTTGGCTTTGTGGTACATATTCGAAGGGTCAGGAGAAAACTTCTAAATATGGATCAAAAATGTTTTCATACAGTAAACGAGAAAATATCATGAATGGTATGTCAATCAGGTTGATAAAAATATCTCAGATTGCATGTGAAGCCCCCACACTGTACCCCATGATTGAACTAATGTACACAGCTATGATTCAATAAAAAAAAATAAAAAAAAATAAAGGCTAAGTAGAATCTAAATCATTGCTTCTGTGTAGCTCTTGTAGTGCTTTATAGCAGTAGTTCTCGACCTTCCTAATGTAGCAACCCTTTAATACAGTTCCTCATGTTGTGGTGACCCCCCTTCATAATTATAATTTTGCTACTGTTATGAATTGTAATGTACATATCTATCTGATATGTAGGATGTATTTAGGCGACCCCTGTGAAAGGGTCCTTCGACCCCCAAAGGGGTCGTGACCCATAGGTTGAGAAACGCTGCTTTATAGGAATCACAAATACAATTAGAGCAGAACAACAGGATTTAAAACAAAGAGAAATGATTTACCTTCAGGGTTAGAACATTCCACATTTCTTTAGTTCTTCCAAGATAATTTGACATTTTATAAATTTCAGGTCTTCGATAATGCTGAATATTGTTTGAACCCATCTAGTTGCCAAGCACTTTGACAAGATATCCAAGTAGAAAAATACCCTGTCACTCACTCCTGTGAAGCAATTCCCAATTAAAAACCAATTAACCAAGCAAACAACCCACTAAACCAACATTGAAAGAATCTGAATATCTCTATCAGTGAAAGCCCCAATTTGTGAGAGTCTGTGTCTGGGAATACCAACAATCCCTGTGGTTTACTGCAGGGTGTTTTGACTTTATGATGGTAAGCAAGTGATATACACTCAGTAAGAATCCTTTGAGCACCCATGTGACCATCCTGCTTTTCATTTTCAGTATACTATTCAATAAACTATGTGAGGCATTCAACACTTTATCCTAAAATAGGCTTTGTGTTAAATGATTTCGCCCAACTTTAGGTTAATAAGTATGCTGAGGATGTTTAGTGTGGGCTAGGCTAAGCTATAATATTTAGTAGGGTAGGTGAATTAAGGGCATTTTTGGTTTAAGATATTTTCAGCTTATGAAGAGTTTATCGAGATGTAACCCCATTGTAAACTGAGGAGCATCTGTACGTGTTTTTCACATCCAGAGGGAGGAGAAGATATGAATATTATCTGGCAAATCTGGGGCATTATTATTCACTGCAAATATTATAAGCATTTAATAAGTTCACTTTTCCTTTTCAGTATAGGTAGGCAAAAAAGGGGGAGATGGCACCCCTCTGCTTCTCCAGTGGGGTTCCCCTCAGGGTCCTATTTCTGAGTACCTTTAGCAAAGGAGGAGCTCCTTGCTGCCAAAGCCTAGTGGGCTGTGGGGAGGGGATTCTTCCTGCTTTCAAGTCAGCACAATGTAACCAGCTAACTGGTGGCTCATAGCAAGCAGAGTCTCCACTCACTCATGGGCTTTGCCTTGAAGTGCCCCGTTCACCTCAGGAAGTGCTAATAAGAGCTGTTTGACCACTGTGGAGAAGGGGGGATGGCTTGCAAGGATATGCAGCAATCTAAGCATCTAAAGGAGAGCCCTTTTAATTTTTAAAAGAAATTAAATCATAACTAACCCTGGACAAAGACCAGTAGTTGTTGCTGTTGGGACCCTGCAGTTGAATGTCTGTTTCTTTTTGAATGAAGTTGTCTACCCCATTCTAAAGGTCAATGTCATCTTTGGGGGAAGAAGAGTCTGCCTGCTAGTCTACTTGCGATAGATCCAAGGCAAAGAACATTTCTCCATTAGAAGTGTTATGGAACAGAATGTTCTAGGGTTCTTACTATTTGGAGACTATGTGGGAAGATTGACTTTTTATAATAATGCATGCTGGAGGTGGAGGTATTGTTCAGGGACACCTGGGCATCAGAATAGCTCAGTCTGCTCTGACAAGGAACTATGAAGGCTTGGGTGATGCTAAATTTGGTTTGAGAACTGGGAGACTGATGTTCGTAGGCATTACCGAAATGGAAGCTTGATGACTGTTCATGTCACAGCATTGTAAGCCTGAGCATAAATGGACAAGAATTCCAGTTCTCTAACTCTGGCAGAGGGAGAAGCTAGGGCAAGTTTCTGCACTTGCTCCTCATCCAGAAACTCTCCTTGCTGCCTCCTCTGGATCCCTGGTAATGAGTATGGGAACCGTTAACGGTCATGTGGCCTTTTCTCACTACCTGTAATCCTGGTAACAATTTCTCCATTTTAACTCTGTTCATTGTAATCTGTGTATGTATGGAGGAATGTGATGGGGGAGAAGCTTAAATTAAACAAAATGTAGAAACTGAGTCTACTAAATTTTCTGAAATTAAAGTTCAACCAAGGTGTTATATAATGGCTAAACTATAAATGAATGACATTATAAAAATCAAATGAGTTAATTTGAGTCAGAACTGAGGTAGTACAGTTTTTAACTTTCTATTTTGACATAATTCAGAATTACAGCAAAGGTGCAAGAATAGTACAAAATCTTTCCATATATCTTTCATCCAGAGTCCCCAAAGATAAACATTTTACTGCTTTTGTTTTCTCTATTGCTCTCTATTTATTTGAAAATTTAAGAAAAATTTGCAGATAGCAATGGGTTTTAATCTGCAAATTCTTCAAGGTGTGTTTTCCAAAATAAGGACATTCCCTTATACTACCACAGTACAGTCAAGATAAAAAAATTAATATTACACAATACAGTTATTTGGTCCATAAACCTCACTCAGATTTTGACAGTTGTCCTAGTCACGCCCTTTGAAGCAAAATAAAATCCCATATCATGTGTTGAGTTCACTTGTCACATCCCATTTGTTCCCTTTGCTCCGGAATAGTTCCTGCATCTTTCTTCAAAGTAATACCTATTTAAAAGCATCTAGAGTAGTTTGAAGGAGAGAATCAAATTATTGTTGAAGACATCAGTTTTCCTTTAATCTCTATAATAGGATTATACACTAATAGAATGTTTAGTTGGATATATGGTCAACTAAGATGTGACCATCACATTTCTCTAGATAAGACTGTGGAATAGGATCTTGGGCAATAGGAAGTGAGCAGAAGTAATGTGCACAACTTCTAGATCCAATCCTTTAAGGGAAAGAATGTATTCTTCCTATCTTCCACTCTTTATCTTTGCAGTATGGGATAAGGATGTGATTCTGGCCACAGGAGTGCTTTTTGGACCAGAAGATTGATCAACAAGATATCTATCTGTGGTCATTGTGGAGCAATCCTACCAGTCCTTTGTTGTCTTACCTGATCACTTCTACTCCACTCACTCCCTTCTAGAAGTAAAGGACTTATACAAAACAAAATAAAACAAAACAACCATGCCATTATCACACTTAAAAAAAACACAAAGTATTTAATATTATCAAATATCTATACCTTTTTTTTTTACATGGGAAAAAAATTCTATCTTGCATGAGTCATTATGATCTTGGTTCTTTTTCTTACAGTAGTTGTACTGAGAAACTGACTGATACAATTGTCTAAACCACTATTTAAAAGATTGTTCAAGGCTGGGTGCCGTGGCTCATGCCTGTAGTTCTAGCACTCTGGGAGGCCAAGGCTGCTGGATAGCTTGAGCTCATGAGTTCGAGATCAGCCTCAACCAGAGCCAGAGTGAGACCTCATCTCTAAAAAAATAGCTGGGAATTGTGGTGGGCACCTATAGTCCCAGCTACTTGGGAGGATGAGGCAAGAAAATCCCTTAAGCCCAAGAGTTTGAGGTTCCTGTGAGCTGTGACGCCACTCTACTGAGGGCAACAAAGTGAGATTCTGTCTCAAAACTAAAAAAAAGAAAGAAATTGTTCAAATCTCTGGAAATATTTATGCAAAGGAGAAAAAGACCACAAAATTTTATACTGTATCAGTATAACAATGAGGTAAACTTGTGTGAAAATGTATCAATAATTATCAATGCTTACCCTCTTTATGCTTTTACTTGGTTTAAAAAAATCATTACACTTTCTCCTTGTATTAATGTTGAACTGTATTCTTTGAGAAATCACAAAGCTGCTTTTGTTACACATATTTAAAATCTTCTATTTAGAGGAATATTAGGTTTAAAGATCTGCCCCTGCAATTTCAGTATGCTGGCATCAGGTGGCTGTAGAATTATATATGTTCTGAGCAACCTAGCCTGCAGGTTTGCTGAGGACATTACCATAAGTCCCTAAATTAAAGGCTGGACAGAAGTATGATCTATTCATTTAAAAAAAATATGATGCAAACTGAAAAAAATTAGCTTCACAGAAAATCTGCATAGAAATCTTATATGTATATTTCATGTGTTCTTTAGCATAATGAGGCTAAAACAGAGTCTTGATATTAAATTTGCAAAAAGACTTATTTTCCATTTTCTATTTCTCGCGTAACCACTCTTATTAACATCCCTTTTTCTTAATTGCTTTTTTCAAGTTAGATAGTTCTCTCCCTCTCATGATGTACACAGTGGGTAGCCTTTCTGGTTATCTAAAATGTTCTAACCTTAAATTTTTCTTTTACTTCTTGCTAAAATTCTTAGTATTCCTAAAATAATGAGGGAAGACATTATAAATGGTAGTTCTTTAAGCCTATTAAAATCTTTAATACTGGATGAACTATATATGATATTTTACCACTTAGAATTCTTTCCAAATTTTCCTCTCCTGTATGTTAATACAGTCTAGAAATCTACTGGATCTAATCGGCACAAAACAGGTTTTTTAGTTTCATCAGTAGTCTCAGTTAGCATCTGAATTATCAAAGTTAACACCCCAAAGAAGATAGAAAATGGAAATGAAGTGTACAAAATTTGGATTAGTTTTTGTTACTTGTATAAAGATAAATTATCTCAGGTAATTTGCTTTTTATCTAAACAGGGGCTATAGGAGAGACAGAGGAGAGAATTTTCTATGTCTTCAAGTCAAGATGCAAAGAAGCAAAGAGTGTCTTGGTTACAAGGGAAGGATAAGTCTGGTGTGATGAAGTTGCTTAGTCTCTTCCTGTGGTGGTCACTGTGTGTGGGGTTTAGGGGTACTTGCTCCCTGGAACATTTTATTTAGAATTATCAGTGTCATTTGAACTAGAAATAACTATTTTAAATGTTAGGTGAATAATTCACAATTTGGAGTTTTGAAATCATTGCAGAAATCAGAAAACAAAATTTGCAACTCTTTGTCCTATTCAGGGCAAATATGTCCCTGGAATGTTACTTCCTGTTATAGGTAGATTTGGGCTTCGGTTCCTATCCAGTTCTGTCTATAGCCTCCTTTAGGGTCTCTTTTAAGCCTTTTCTTTTCTATATAGACTTCTATAAAATTACATACGCACACACATATATACAGGCCACCCTGTATATCACTGTAATTGATAGCTTTATTTAGATCAAATATGTAAAAGATATGATCCCAAAATAAAAGGAATTATTTACTCATGAAACATTTGTTGAGCACTTACTATATGTCTGATACTGCATTAGGTGATATACCAACAAAGAAAATAAAATATGATTTCTATTTCCATGAGGCTTACAATCTCTTCCATGTAGAATATACTGTATTTATAAGCATATTAAGTAAAGAGAATGAAAATATTATTGAGGCTGCCAGTTTTCCTTTAATTCCCATTTTTTAAGGGTATGAATTACTGGGCACTGTATCAAATACTTAGTCTTTGTTAGAGCTTCTCTTGAATACAAAATAATTAAGGGAAAACTTTCCTAGTGTAGGTCTGAGACTCAGCTACAGTGTGTCTCAGATTCTGAAATGGGCAACTTACTGGAAATAGCAAATCACTTATAATAGAAAACAATTTTCCAGAAACATTTTTGTCCTTGGGTAGGACAAATTCTGTGGAATTTTCCCCCTTTTTTTAAAAAAATTATTTTCCATTTATTAATACGTTTAGACCTCACAATAATACTAGACAGTATTATTTCTATCCTTCTTTTGCATATGAGAAAACTGCTACACAGGGTGGATTAACCACTTGTCCCAAGGTCACACACTTAGGAAGTGCCTGCCAGGATTCAGACAGACAGCTGGGTTCCGGGTCTATGATTTTTAACCACTTCTTTAAACATTAAGTGAGAGGAGGTGACTTTCTATGACAAGAAACACATCCCTTATATTGGAACTTCAATTCAAGTAACATGGATTGAGAAGTCAATATAACCAGGCAGTAGTTTAGGCACCAGGGACAAAGAATTCTCATGAACTTACCATGCAGTAGGGGAGAGACAGACATACTTACAAAGAGCTATAGTGAAAGGCAGAAAGGCAGAAAGCGACCAGCTATGAGAAGCTGAGAGGATGATCTGCTTACACAAAGAAGATGGAGGAGAGATTTTGCCATGATTTTCATGATTGGAAAATCTCACCTGAAGGTAATTGTTAATTTTTGGTTTTGTTTGCTTGGGGTAGAACTTGTTGCTCCTTTTATCTGAGATGGGCAATTCTTGGTTCTGTTCTTGTTGGATCAACTTTTTCTTTTTTAATGCTACTATTTGGAAGTAATGCCTGTCAACAATCAGCAATTTGTGTCCACTGACATTTCTTTCCACAGCCCAGTGAATACTTTGTTCAATTGTCTTCATTCATCTCAGAGAATTTCAGGGTACTCACCTCATTGTTGGGCAGCTGTGAACTGGTTTATGTTATCCATTGAGCTAGAGGTCTTTTAGGCTGGAGGGTTGGTTATCTCTCAGGTGGAGGCCCCAGATCTAGCTTGGGACCAGGCTGGCACATAACAGGTACTCAAAAACAAATGTTTAAGGAAAGAGTGGAATGAATGAAATGCAACAATTCACTCTGGGAGTGGGGTCCCCTCCTTATCTATCATATTGCCCAGTCCAACAGACTTTTGACATCATACCTTTTAATGAGGACAGAAACTGTTCATTAAATAAATTAACCGTTAAGTTGAGAACATGAATGTCAATATAGACACAGGCTGTTAATTTGCTGGTCACTGATGCATCCAGTGCCCAAAGGACCCAAGACTTTTCACAAATTTAAACAGCAAGGAATTGATGCACAGCTCGGAAAGATGGGCCACACAATGAAGCTCACACAATTGTATGAAATTATCCAAAATCAGATTCTCTGCCCCCTTGAAAAATGGATGCTTCTTGGCATTAAACTTTGAAAATATCTAAGTGATTAGGTCTATCTCTTCTCTTTTGACTGTTTTATTTTATTAAATAGATCATACTATTTTTTACTTGTAATTTAGCCTCGTGTTGCCTTGAAATAAGAGGGTGATAAAGAAAGGGAGAAGAAATCTTTGATCATCTGTCATCCTGCAGAAAATCTGACAGTGGCTTCAATTAACAGATGAGACCCCAGAGAATTTCTCAGCCTGATCTTCCCCCAGTGCGCTGTCTAATTGAGCAGAAGAAAACAGCTTTAGCTGGGACCTTGGATGGCTGCTGAATGAAACCGTTGCTGTTTCATTGAGTCTACAATCTCGGTCATGTCCTGGGCTTTTTTTGCAAGCTGCTCTTGCAGGCTGCTGAAGCATAGTAGTCTAAGGATGATGGCATTAGTGAGATACGGTGAAAAAAGCATTGGATTGCAACCCGGGAGACTTGAGTTTCAGCCGACTCTGCTGCAACCAGGCTTGAGAACCTGGAGGTGCTCCTTGTCCGTTCTGGGACTAAGTTTTTATACTGGTATGTGCATGGATCAGAGTCTCCTGGGTCTCTTTCAATTCTGGCATTTAGTAAGCCCTTCTTGCCATGCAGAAAAGAGAAAGGAGTTTAAATTAGACAGGCTTTGGAAATCCCTGCTTGAGGCATACACAACTGATATCCTATAAAAGGAATTTTTAGAAACATCTTTGGAAAATCTGAAGGCAAGTGAGGCCAGAGGGGAGGATGAAATATGAGGATGGCTTTGGAAATGTGTTCAGGAAATCCTTCACCTTCCCTCCTTCTCCCATGCCTATCCATTCCCTATACAACTACCAAAGGGATCTACCTAACTATAATTCATTAATCTATTTTTTCGTCTGAACCTTGAGTGAAATCAGAGACCATGACCATCTTGTTGACTGATACAGCCCTAGTGCTGTATACCAGCAAAATGCCTTGCTCGGGGTGGGTGGTTCATTAATATTTGTTGACTTAATGTATGCAAGCATACTTAGAGCTTTTCAGTGGTTACTCACAGATTTACATTTCCAAGTTAATACTTTCATCCAAATTTTGCCCTACTGACCTCTTTATCCTCATCCTCTACAGGCCTCCTGGATGCCCTCTTCCCTCCAACTGTATGCTACATCATCTGCGATTCTCCCAGCATGCCATAGAGTTAACACTTCTGTGCCTTTGTGCATGTTATAATTTGCCAGGAATATTTTTCTTCTAGTTTTCCTTCTTGTTAACTCATTCATCAAAACTCACTTCAAATCTCAATTACTCCTGGAAGCATTTTTTGCTCCTTCTTCACTGATTATGATGGAAATGTCTGTTCCCTGGTCTCTGAAAGCATCTGATGTGTTCCTGTATCTGAATACCATGCTGTTCTGTGGTGCTTACAGTGTCTAGCACACTGTCTAGAGTATAGGAGATGCTACATAATGTTTGTTTGATGAGTGATTTAGGGAGGTAAGCTCTCAGACTCGACTTCAGGCTTACAGAGCTTCCATGTCTCCTCCTCCTCCTCCTCTACTCAGGAGGTCTCAGAGTCTCAGCCTATTTCCTTGTCTTGGGTTTTTCCCCCCTCGTACCTTGGCTATACAGTAGAAATCCCTTTTTCTCAGTTCAGTCCTTGGTTTTTGTTCCAGTAAAAGTCCCTAGGCCCTTTTTATTTTACGTGTTGATCACTTCATTGAAATAGGAGATAATAAAACTAATGAGCAGGTCCTAGAAGTTTATAGAATTCTTATGATGATTCTTTCCTAGGGTCCCCTCTACCCCTTTTTGGATGGAAACTGGGATCTTTGCTGGATTTTTGCACTCCTATTTACATTTCGAGATTAAGCTATCCAAATTTTTCCCTTCTTTTGAGCCCATTTTTAGATATCTCATGAAATGCAGATATCTGCAGGTAATCCCTCCATCATTATCTTTCTTGGGCCTGAGGATATTGTTGAGGCAGTATGTTAATTATTTATTACTACATACCAAATTACTCCTAAACTTAGCAGTCTAAAATAGCAAATGTCTATTATCTCACATAGTTTCCAAAGGGGACTCACGAGCTTCCCAGCTGTTTGGCTGAGCATGTAGTCTCACCCAAACTCACCCGAAGGAAGGATTGTCTTTAGGCTTACATATGTGGTGACTGACAGGCCTCCGTTCTTTGCAGGCTGCTGACTGTTGGCGGGAGGCCTTATTCAGTCCCTCACTGTGTGACCTCTCCATAGGGCAGGTCATGACATGGGAGCTCAACAGACACATGCTATTGCTTTGGCCCTTGGTAACATAGACCCAGCCCTGAGACCATACGGTTAATACCAGGAGGAGAGTCTCAGGAGAGGTAACCATAGGTTAATACCAGGAGGAGAGTCTCAGGAGATGTTGTAAAGAATGGTTACCACAGCCAGACTTGTGGCCTGTTGCACAAAGATAGCATTGTTCCCAGGTGGACTGTACTTAGTTTGGATGGCCTCTGGTATATTTGAGAATGATTTTCTCTATGCATTTTTCTATGGTCTGAATGTTTGTGCCCCACCACCACCAAGATAATACATTGAAACCTAATTCTCACTTAATAGTATGAAGAGATGGGGCTTTTAGGAGGTGATTTGGTCATGAGGGCAGAGTCCCCATGAATGGACCCAGTGCCCTTGGAAAAGAGGCTTAAGAGAATTTGTTTGGCCCTTCTGCTATGTGAAGACACAGTGAGATGCCACATGTGTAAGAAATAAGCTCTCATGAGTCAGCAGATATGCTAGTGCCTTGAGTTTGGACTTCCCAGACTCTAGAACTGTAAAAAATAAATTTCTGCTCTTTATAAATTACCCAGTCTAAAGGTATTCTGTTATAGCAGCCTGAATGGATTGGTACAGTCTTTACTAATGTTTTGGCATTGTGATCCAAATACTTTTCACAATTTAGGTACATCATTCCGCTGAAGCAGCTTTTGACTATTTAAAACAAAGATGAGCATCCCATACAATTAGGAGTGTGGAATGTAATTTTGGCCTTAAGCTATCATATTTCCTAGAGTCCAAATGGCATATTAAAATCAAAGTTTCTAATTTTTGCTTTATAAGCATGGCATTATTTTCAGCACACTGAAGGTAGGTGTCAGGAGGGCAGAGAAGTGCCTAAGGCGTGCTAAAATGATAGTTCTTTTGTAAAATCACTTGCATTGTGGTTACTTCTACTGCTTATAAATTACACTTCTGCATTACATAAGGACTTTCTAATTAGAATAGAAATCATCAAGGAAAGACAGTAAATGTTGTTACTTCTCAAACCTAGTAGGTAAATTGACACAAAAGAAACATTTTCGAGGGAATATCTTTTGGAATCTAAGTTGTCAAGTGCTGGATCAGCACAAAACATGTGAGGTCTTCTGCTCCACATGGTTCTGCCCCTTTCACAGCTCAGTGGCTGGACAGTGGTCTCCATGGTAACACAGGTAGAATTTTGGGCAGGGTGTGGCAGGGAGAGGCAGTGATGGTTAAGATTGGGCCTGAACAACAAAAGTTTTGGTCTTTTTTGTCTATGCTTTCTTCAGTTCTGAATTTTTTTTTTATATTGAGTTTCACACAAACACAATTATATTTTGAGAAAAAGTTTAGAAGCTTTAAAAACAAAGAAAGCTGATGGTTAAGATTGGGCCTGAACAGCAAAGGTTCTAGTCCCTTCTGTCTACCCTTTCTTTGGTTCTGCAATTTTTTTTTAATATTGAGTTTCATATAAACACAATTATATTTTGAGAAAAGATTTAGAAGCTTTAAAAATAAAGAAAGCCAAAAACCTCTAGCTTAAGAGACACTGTAACTGGAACATCTTAGGAGGGCATCCCTGAGCACATACGATTGTTTTGGTAACCAACTTAGTGAGCAGAGAGATCAAGTGAGTAGTAGTTCCTCTTCAAAATTCTCCTTTGGGAAAACCAAGTTTTTTTCCCCTAATGATGTTGCTTTTGTTTAAAATGCTGTTTACTGATGAAAATACCATCAAAAGGGATGAAGAAATTCTTTCTTGTAATATCTCAGTACTCCAAGGGAGAATTTCATTGTCTTAAAGTTGATTGGAACTTAGTCTGGTGCAGGGTGTCTCAGTCATGGTACTCCTGAGATTTTTGGCTGAGTAATTCTTTGTTATGGGGCACTGTCTTGTGTATTATAGGACAGTTACACACAAGATACTCCCTAGTTGGGGCAAGTATGTCTCCAGACATTGGCGAATGTCCCCTGGGGGAGGAACAAAATTACTCTCCACCCACCTCCATGGAGAATCACTAGTCTAGTGAGAACAATGAACTGCCAAAGTGACAATGCCATCTTTGGCCTAAAACCTGAGGTTAGGTATGTAACCCTAATGCTGCTCTTTATGTGGTTGGTTCAGAGAGGTACCAAGATGTTTTGAATTACAATTCTGGTATTGCTGGATAAAATGTTTAGTCTTCCAAGATAACTTCTTGGAAGGTACCAGACTCGCTGTACTAGCCTGGTGTATTTGTTATAGGTCAGGCCTGGTACATTACAGGCTGTCTTGTTTCTCACCAAAATGTCTTCCTCCACTAAGGAAAAATGGAAGAAGGAAAAAAAGGATGATGCTATTCACCTTGTAGTTCTCTTAGTAACTAGAGAGGGAAGAATGGGGGAAAACTTGGTTTTGAGGTCTGGGTGTTAAAGAACAGAACAAATGTTTGTGACACAGATTATAGATTTCTAGTTTCCTCTTGAAAGTTCCCAGGAAGTTTCATTCTTCTTAGATATGGACACAATCTCTTATTGTCACTTAAGCATAAAAGAGAACTCATCTGCCTATCTGACTCTTTTAATAAGGTTTTCCTATTTCTGCTTCTCTGTCCCTCCATAACTCCAGGCATGATAAGAACAATAACAACAGAAACAACAACAGAAAACTTTTATGTGAAAAGAATCTGTCCCTAATCCATCGCAGCTGTAACTTAGACACCACCAGTGAAAAAGCTTGGGCTTTGTTTGGCTCTGCTGGAATGAGGAGGCCACGTGTTGACCTTATGATCAGTTACCTTGGGGGCACTAAGGGTCGAGGGGCATCTGTTTGTCATTTCCTATTTCAATAGTACCATGTGCAGAAATGTCCAGGGAGCAAACAAGATGGTGTGAGCATTCTTCCTCAGACATCTCCTCTGACTGTGTTTTGGGTCCTAGGACAGAAAGTGATTGGTTGGTGCTGGGCAGTGGGGATCTATCAGGAATGAAGACCCTGAACAGCACATGATCCCATGGCTGGACTGTCCTTGGAGGAGAGGCCTGTATATTTCCTCAGTGGGGCCAAACGCATGAACAGAAATTCAATGGAAAATTTCCATTTCAGAGATGTACTGGAGGTCCCAGTTGTCACGCTGTGAGAAACAAATAGACAGAAAATAGTATTTGTGTAGGTTAGATGCTTCGCATGGACAGAGCTAGGTAAATATCTAGGGGGAATAAACAGTTTACTTTTTGTTATGGGCTTAGGTCTTCAAAGGATGGGGTTGATAATAAGACTTGCCTGATAAGAAACAGACTGGGACAATTTACATAAATAACCAGAGCTTGGCAATTAATAGATGGTGGATAAAATTACAAAAATAACAATCATCATTATCGTTAATAGCTCAGAGGCTCTGACATATCCCTGTACACGTCCGAAGAGGAGAAAACAGAGGTAAATTTGGGGATGACTCAGGTCTTCAAGCTCATTGTGGTTTCTGTTATCTATTTTAGGCCACTTGCTAATTATCTGGATAATTCTCTGTGTTCTTGTGTGACTTTCCTGTGGCTGCTGTACTAAATTGCCACCAAGTAGGTGACGTAAAACAACAAAAATTGATTCTGTGGGGCCATGTTCACTCCCATTCACTCCCAGAGCAAATCCTGTCTCAGTGACCTGTGTCCTCACGGCAGAATGGATGTGTTGGGAAGATGTGGAGACTTGGACAAGTGTGTCTTGGACTGGCAAGACATCCTGACAACAGCGTGGTCTGGTACTAGTATAGACATAAGAAAATGCTTCCCTATGGATAAGGTGGGGTGACTTGAAAGGATCTGAGTGGGCAAGATATGACTTGGTCACAGATTGCAGGTAGCGTTGGAGGCCAGAGAGTGGCCGATGATGACGGATTTCTTGCTTCAGAGACTGGTGGTGTTACTGACAGATGTGAGGAAACTGGGAAGGTGACCCATGCATGCTGAGAGGGCAGCTGGTGAATTTGCTTTTAAAGAGCAGATTCTGGCCTCAATAGAGTGTAGGCTCTCCTGCCTCCTCGGTCACCGTAACTTCCTATCACTGAGGCCAGTTTTATAGTTCAGCTTTTCTATCACGTGTGTGCCCGTGCATGTGTGCCTGCCCTTGGGGGAGGGTGGAGAATGTATTAGCTTCACATCTCGCATCTCCAGGATGTCAGTAGTCAGAAAATAAAAGATCCTTGGAGTCTGTTTTTGATAGGTCTGCAGAGCAATTTCTACCAACTGTTTGTAAATGATGTATGTATCTTTGAATGATTTATTATTTTCAACGTTAGGAAAATATACAACTTCTCATGCACAGACAATAATTAGCGAATAATAAATCCCACCAAAGGACTTCTGTAATTTTTCAAGTGCCACATGTTTCACTTCTCAAATGTCTGTTTTTCTCAGTCATTGACTGCTATTCAACCATTTAACTGGTTAATATGAGCACCAAGATAAATAAATGGAGACCTTTTAACCTGTAGAGTTTGAGTGACAGCTTGGACTAAACCTTCAGTTTTCCACCAAAAGAAAACACAAAGGCAACCCTTAACAAAGTTAGACACAGACATGTTCTGAAGGTCAGGTAATTTATTTTTAGAGGGAGAGGAAGGGTAAAAAATTAAATTTTATTAATTACATGTATATTTTCAGTCTCAGGAGGAAATACCCCTTTAGCTTTATAATACCGAAGAACTGCATAGAATGACTCAATGTATTATAAATTACAGAGGCGGCTAGACCTTGTGAGTTTTCTAAATTAAAGTTGTTTTTTTCTACCTCCTGGATCTTTGTGTTCTATCACAAAAATGCTTTTCTCTACCGTGATTTTGTGCAATTTCAGTACTTCTGATGAGATGTAAACATTTGAAAAAATATACATAGTGTTTTCCTTCTCTCAGTATGATTTAGCCTTGAAAGGGAAACACTGTCATATGCATTTATGGTTTGTACAATTCAGGAAAATGGAATAGTAAAATACCCATGGTTTTGCATACAACAACTTGAACACACACACATGCAGATACATGTACACACATGCACAAACATGTATATATGCACATATACAGTATCTGAAAAAAAAATGTCCACCAGGAAGACAGAAGCAGAATCACAGTGGCAGGCACCCTGAAGAAAGTTCCTGGAGGCAGGTTGCTTCATCAGTAAAACACTTTCTTGTCATTTCCTCAGCTCAATATTGAACTGCTCCCACGTTCTCATGAGATCATATATTAATTTAATAGACACTTCAGTTGGAAATATTTCTCCCCTGATTATGCTCGTTTTATTTCTCTTTGCCTTATCTTTCCTCCTTTCCTAAAGCGAGTCCTTAGAAATGGAGGGTGCAATTCCACACTTGGTTGTCTTGAAGAGTAAGTCATTCATAGGCAGTAAGGCTCTTAGAGCCCTGGAAGGAGATGCATTTCCAGGAGAGGAAGAGGAGCATTGGGTCAAAATTAGGGGGTGTGTTGGTTTGTCAATTTTCTCTCTAGTGCTACCTTAAAAGAGAATATCATTCAGGAGGGGCACTAGTTAAAGGGTAGTCTTCTGGGAAATTGTTCAGAGGTGTTAAGACATCACTAGAAAATTTGAGAACAGCCTACATGTTAATTCAGGTTATTACAATTAACCAGAGAAGTAGATGGCACCCCAAAATGAAACTTTAAAAATAAAATACTATGTTCCAAAGCCTCCTCTAACAAACTAAATAATTATTGGACTTAGATAATATCAGAAGTGACTCCAATTGTTGGGCTATCTGGTACACCCACGTATCCAGGGACCGTTCTGTGCCAGGATTACTCAGCATGATCACTCATTCTCTGACCCCTGCCTACATGGCCACAGCAGCCCAAGAGTGCCTAAAGTGGGAGACACGGCAGGGAGGCACTTTTCAGATGTTTCCAAAATGAACTCTTAGCGTTAACCCCTGCCTCCCCCAAATGTGAGTCCAGGCTATTTGAAATTATTTTCCCATTAAATAACAATGCCTGGTAATCATTATTTCCTATAGATCTCTTTCCTTGTTTTTGACTGGAATAACTGACTATAAATTCTTGTCTTGCAAAATCACACCTGTGTTCACAACACTGGCCTTGCTCCCGGCTTCTTTCCCCAAGCCTATTAATCCCATCCGTGCATCCTCCAGCCCCACCTTCCCAGGCTTCCCCTTTACCACCCTCCCCAGTGCCATGGCTGGGCACTGGATGGGCTTGACTGGGAAATGGAATGTTGCTGGCTGATGCTAGTTAGGGTTACATCTTAAAAGAATTATCTCCAGACTTTCATAAGAAGATGCTAGAATGAAAAAGGTAGCTTTAATTTTTGTATATATGGCTGTGACACTCTATGGAATTTTATAAACACTATGAAAAAATATTTCCACAGTAGAAGAAACAGAAAAAAAACAGTCCCAAACTGGCTACTGTAAGAAAAAAAAAAAGACATATTATATGTGATTATAGACTGTGTGATTACAGACAGGTTAAGTTTGACCTCCTTCAGAAACCTTGAGAGGGCTGCGGGCCATTGCGTGGGGTGGAGGTCATAGTTTCAGGACATTTCCTGCCCTCAGCTTTGAGTCAGTTTCAAGATAAACATCATAACTCAGATCACAAAGTGCTTTAAAGATATAAATGGTCATAACTCACCCCAGAAGGTTGCCTGATAATAACCTCAAAGGGTTAGTACCATTCTATACATCTAAATAAATATTCCTAGAAAACTTCTACATCAAGCACAAAACTTTTATTTTATTGGTGGATTTTTTTGGTAGGTAACATTTACTTGAATGGAAGAGAATTGACCATTATTGAGCTATTATGACGCAGGGGTTTTATATATAGTACTTTGTTTAATCTTTATCAAACACCTATGGGGACAAGTATTAGAATTAGTGTGAAATGGCTATAACAAATAAACCTCTAAATTTCGACAGCTTAACACAATGGATTATTTTTCCTTTACAAAACTATTCTATTGTGTTCCAAGATAATGGGACAAGGATAGGGTGAGTGGAAGGAGTGTGGCCTCTGTTCCACACAGAGATTCAGGGATCAAGGCTGATGGAAGTTCTCCTTTCTATGACATGTGTCTTCCAAGTCTGCCTTTAAAATCAACATCCAGACAGAAGGAAAGAAAAGAGCATGGAGAAGCGAGTATGGGAGGCTTTTATGATTCTGGTTTTGAAATTACATATGATCATTTCCGTATCCATTTCATTGACTAGAATTGAGTCTTGTGGACATCTATCTGGTTTTCAAGGATGTCTAGCTAAGTACTTAAGAAGAAGAAGAAATGGAACGTTTGAGGGATAGCTAGCGGTCTTTGTCACAGGGAGTAACTGCTAGAGATTATTATTACCATTTTATAGTTAAAGAAGCTATAATTTGTCCAAGAACTCAGCTAGTAGGAGAAAGAATTTGTGGGTACAGGGTGACATGGGGTCTCCAAATATTTCTTGATTAAAGCAACGCAGTAATTACAATCTCTATTTATTGAGCATTGTGCCTTTCTTCTTCACAATGATAGAAAAATGCAGCCTGGGACTTGCATTACCCTACAAGTCCCAGGTAAGGAAACTGAGGCTCAGAGCTGTTCCGTAGCATGTCCAATGAGACCAAAGTTGGACTGGAATGCAAACTCACTTATTTTGGACTCAATAACCTGTCTTTGCCCAAATATCAATAATGCTTCTTATTTTGCCTTTTTAGAGAATCAACCTTGCATTCATAATGTTGACTGGATGGAGGCTGCGGGGTTGGGGGTAGGGGCAGGTCAGCTAGATTAGTTATAAACTTTCCCTGGGTACATTTTGTCCTTTTTAAGGAACAACTTTCTTACTCCAGCTATTTAAAAAAAAATCTTCCCATCTATTCACACAATTTTGATTGGAAGTCTAAGTAACAAAATAAGCCTTTTAAACCGTGTAATATTTAGGGTACTACTTCCTCTCACATGTTCACGAACATTTTTCTGCAAAAAAAGGTGGATGGGTGATATCGTCACAGACATATGTTTCTTGAGTACCTTATTACAGAGCAGCTGCTGATGCTGAGAAATGAAAAAGTGTGCCCTAAGATCTCTGTTCTGCCTAAGCTTACAGAGAGGTTGGGGATATGGAATATGGATCTATCAAAAGACAAATGACAACACAGGTGGAGTTTTCTGGGAGCCCAAGAACTAGTGTTGAAAATAAGTGCTCCAGGATGGCTGGGAGGTAGTTTTTAAGCAGTTGCTAGTGCACATATGCTAGCCTCAGTCCTGGATGATTTCATGTTATAATCCAGATACATAACCCTACAGGAATTCAGTGGCAGGAGCAATCACTGGGGACTGGGATGACCAGAAAATGTTCAGAGAAGAGGTAAGACTTGAGCTGGGTTGAATTATAGGGTGATATTTCTCAACAGTAATGAAAGCTGGCTGAGCTGAAACCCGGAGCATAATTTTTCACTGGCTGGCTGCTCCAAATAGTAATAGCTTCAGTGCCCTTCAGAATGGAATTTTTCTGAGCCTGTATAGATGTGTGAGGTGTGCCCAGCAGGTAAGCATTCTTCCATTTGCCTTCCGCCCATTGCTTTAATTAAACACCCTTTGCTTCTCTTGGTTAGTTCTTCCAAGCCTCAAGAAGCTCTGGAAAGCCCCTGCAGCCGCTAAAATGGCAGTTCGCTGAGTGGAAATGATACAGAGAGGGGAAAGATACCTTTTAATTTTTTCTTCATGTTGGTGATGGGGTGGGGCTAGAGGCAGGAGAGGGTGGGGTCGGGCTGAAGGACAGGGAAATAATGATCCTTTCTGAGTTCCTTTTCTGATGCTATTATTGTTATTTTATTTGTTTCTTATGTAGAATTTGGCTAGATTTGTGGCAAGAGACTCTCAAATTTATGCTCCTCCTTCAGGAGTTAGAAAATACTAGATAAACATAACACTTAGTCAGATCATACTATAAGTTTAAACCTTCCATATGGATTAGTTTATTTAATCCTTACACTAGTGCAGGTAAACTTCACTCATGAAGGAACTGAAGCCTAGAAGGGTTGAACAAGTTGCTCCAGATTACACTGCTAAGAGGCGTAAAGAGGGATTCGAATTTTCAATCTTTTTAAGAAACTTTATTTCTTAAAATGCAACAGATTTATTGAGGTAGAACTCATATGTCTTGCAATCTGCCCACCTGAAGCATATGATTCAATGGTTTTTGGTATATTCAGGTAAGCAATCATTACCACAATTAAGATATTTTCATCTCCTATGAAAGAAACTCTGTGCCTACTGGCAGCCACCCTCCATTTCTCCCAATCTCTTTCTCCTTTTTAGTCCTGGCCTATCACTAATCTACTTTCTACCTCTCTATATAACATGTGGCTGTGTCATACAAATGAAATCTACCCTATGTCGTCTTATTGTGGGCTTCTTTCACTTAGCATACTATTCTCAAGGTTCGTCTGTCACAGCATGGGTCAGTACCTCATTTCTTATTATGACTGAATATGCTGTTATATGGATATACCACATTTTACTTATCTGATCATCGATTCATAGGCATTTGTGGTGTTTCCATTTTTCACTATTATGAATAATAATGCTATGAATATTTATGTGCAAGTTTTTGTGTGAGCATTTGTTTTCATATCTCTTAGGTATATACCTAGGAATTGCTGGATCATAACAGAACTCTATATTCAACCTTTTGAAGAACTGGCAGGCTATTTTCAAAGCCACTGCACTATTATAGATTTCTACCAGCATGGAATCCTCAGCATTAACCACTAACAAGATAATTTATACCTTGGTCACTTATTTGCACACAAAAAAATCCATACAGCTTACTAAAGCTCTAATAAAACCAATTAGAAACTGGAGAGTTTTTGTAATGAGAAACCTTAGAACTGAACTCTGGGTTTGGAAGTTGTGGCTCTTTTTCATTTGAAGATGTCGATTGAGCTGAGTGCTGAGGAGGAAAATGATGAGAACTGCCATATTGTATGGCCCTTTATTCCCTGAGGCTTTGGGAAGATTTTCTGCTTATTGCTAGAACTGAGTGGTTTTTTAGCAGTACACGTGTGGTTGTGGCAACAGTCCAGCGTTGTCTATTATTCTGAAAAGCCATTGACATTTGCTGAAAGGCAGCACACGAAAGAAAACACTCATAATATCTATGCATATGTCCGTCTGGTCTCTTGAAATGTTAGGTACACCGGGCATCAAGTTTACTACTACCTGATGGCAAGTAACATAAACCTTGAGGCTATTCTTTTAAAATGCAATAAGGAAAGAGAAACACAGAAAGTAATTCTCTTTTTCCCTCTTGCAACAGATTTCTGCAAGGGGCTCAGAAGGTGATTTTCAACAAGGTGCACTTGAATGTGAGGCTTTCTGGCTGTGAATGGAAGAGCATCTGCTGAGTGCTTACCCTGAGTGCACGGGGCGGATGTGAGAAGAACACAAGCCGTGGTCTCTGCTCTCTGGGAGTTTCTATCCTGTGCTATTACAAAATAACTCAATGCCGACCTGTGACTGTAAGTGCTCAAGGCGTCAAGAGAAGGGAGAGGTGGAGCGTGCAGGAGTGGCAGCTAAGAAAGCTTACACAGGAACTGGAACCAGCCTTAAAGGAAGGCCTAGCTTAGCACTGAGTAAGGTTGGGAGAAATGGTGTGGCTGTCATATGGGGGCATGGCACCATCATGAAGGAAGCCTGGATATATTCACGGGTCAATGGACAGATGGGCCTGGCTGGAGCAGAAGGTATATACAAAGATTAGAAAGCAGAAGAACATGGGAAGAGCGTGGAACAAGGAGTCTGGACATAAGGATTCTGCTTTCAGTTCTGCTACTGAGTAGTTTTTCAGGTAGGTTCTGTGATTTGGCAACTCAGAGCTTCTGTTTCTTAATCTATGAACTATGAACGTTGAACTGGTCTTGGTTCTCAAACCTAGTTTCACCTTAAAATCCCCAGAGTATTTATTCAAAATACAGATTCCTGGGTCTGACCCCTGAATGCCATTTTTTTGTAGGTGGGAGATATGGTCCAAGAGTAGTGGTTTTCTTGCTGCACACTGGAATTATTTGGGGAGATTTAAAACTAGGGATGCTTTGATTCCACCCCCAGAAATTCTGATGCGATGGGTCCTGGGAGCAGCCCAGGTGTTGGGAGTTCCCACAGCTCCCCAGGTGTTTAGAATGAGCAGCCAGGCTGAGACCTTCATCTCAGCTGGATTTAGTGCCATAAGTTGGTTTGCAAGTGCTGGAGCCCTGGCTTGAGACTCTGTTGGAATTGCTTAATCCAGAAGGACTTTGATTCTGTGCAAAGTATGCCAGGATCTGGTCGTGGAGGGTGTTAGATGCTGGACTAAGGGATTTAGACTCTGTTTTATAGAGAGCAGGAAGCAAGTAAGACGTTTGAGTAGAGGAATAGTATTAAGACATCTCACCTGTGTACCTTTCATAGTTTTGGAGCATGATAGCTGCCACCAGGGAAAGAAAGGAAAAGAAAAACTGCCTCTTCATTCATGCTTTTATCTGGAAAGGCTGACTACTGCCAATTCTGTTGTGTGACAGGATCTAGTGTCTCTGCACAGAACAAACAGAGATAGTCAAGGAGAGAGGTGGTAGAGGGGGGAACACTACCCAAGCCAGCAAGCCCATGTTGTGTGGCTTTCACCAAAGTGTAAACATCCTTAACCAAAGGACAGGCCCCACTGTGGGCTGGAGGTGGCAGCAGGCCAAGTGGGTTTTAAATTACATCCCCCTTTCAGTTCTCCTTTTAATCCTCAGATGAATCAAGGTGAGTCTCAGTTGATCAGGTTGGACAAAGCCTGCAGGTCCCAGGTTTAGAGCCCCAGGCAGGTAAACTAGAATAGAATTTAGCAATACGGTGTCTCTCTTTATCTAAATCTGTCTGGTCCCTGACTTCCACGCGTTTCAGGCAGGCAGGATTGGGACCCTATAGTTTCAGCAATTGATGTTGATCTTCCCTTTACAGAACTGACTCAAAGTTTGCTTCTTGAACAGACTTGAGTGAAAACATTAGTTTTAAGAGAACGTTAATAATAACACAGATAACCACTCCTGGGTTGGTGGGAAATGTGGTTTCCACATTTTGGCAATTGTAAAATTGAGCTGCAAATCAATTCAAGGTGGGGGGCAGGGGAATGAGGGAACAAGGAGAGGGGAGGAAAGAGGAGGGTGGGGGGTCACAGTGTATGGTACACCTCTTGGGGGAGGGACACAATTGTAAGAGGGACTTTACCTAACAAATGCAATCAGTGTAACCTAATTCTTTGTACTGTCAATGAACACCAAACAATAAAAAAAGAAAAAGTATTGAGACTGACAAAAAAATAATAACAATAATAATAACACAGAAAGCGGAGGCAGAAAGAAAACAAAATTGTGAAGGAGCATGCAAATAAATGGCCCCCAGGAAACATTGGTGGGTTCTTTCTAGAATCTAGACTGGGATTTAGAAGCCCCAGCCCAGGTTCTTAGTACAAGTAGGCTCCTTGTGTCTCTAGCCGTGACAATTGGGACAATTGGGACCTGTACCACATCATCTTTAAAATTCTTCCCAGGTCTAAAATCCTATGTTTCCATGACACTGTTTCTAAAATACAAGCCCTTCCCAGGAGACTAATCATGCCCAGTTTTTCACCAGTGGTCATGCTACCAGCCTCTCTCCCACTGCCTGTTGACAGGCAGCAACCTGGCACTCAACATGGCTTTAGTCCTAGGAACACCAGCCCCAGATTTCTGCTGAGATTCCAGGGCAAGAATATTCTAAGGAATGTGGACCCTCTAAAGTTAAAACATTAAAATCTTTCAAAGGGGGGAAACCCCAAAATAAAATGAAACAAAGTTAGCAAAAATCAAAACAAATCAAGCAACCAGGAGTTAATCGAATTTTCCTCATTTTTAGTTTTTTTAGGGGAGGGATGTTGTTTCTTTCTTTTTCCTAAAAGTGTCTTGCCAGGGAGCAGATGATGTATTCTATTCAAAAGATGTTTGTTAACACTGTATCTATGCTTCATGGGACTGCCTTGGAAAAATATGTCCCCAGTCCCCTTCCTCCCACTAAAATAAAGTACCAACAACTGACATTCCACATGTTATTTGGGAAATGTTCTGTGATTCTTGAATCTGTGATCCTCAAATGACAGGGTACATAAGAATTATCTTGGAGGGGTTGCTAAAAATGCAGATTCTTGGTCCCAGCCTTAGTAATGTGATTGTGTAGGTGACGGGTAGAGCCCAGGAGCTTGGGTCTGTAACAGACTTCTCAGAGGGTTTTGATATGATGAACTGCAGGCCACCCATCCAGAGTTCCTGAACTAAGGGAACGTAGAAGACGCAAAATCTCTAGCCAGGGCTGTCCTTTGTGGTCCTTAGTGTTGTGTGGGAACCTTTCCCCAAGTCTCTCACCACATGAACTCAAATTCTAAATGAATATCAAGGGCAACCTAACATGAACACTATCTCAATAACAGAGGGCAGGATAAGGCTCAAGGGCACAAGTTCAGGCAGCTCTAGATCTGTCTTCCAGTTCCCATTTTTTAGCTTTGTGATGTTGGGCAGGTAGCTTACCTTCCAGTCTCAATGTCCCAATCACTATAACGGGGATCACCACAGGTTAACGGAGTTAATCTGTATGGAGGCCCCGGGCTGAGGTAGGCATCCAGGGAGAAGTAACCATTATGAGTGTGGTAGGAGTGTGTGTGTGGGATAAACACAAAGAAAGGTGATGGGAGGTGATGGGGCTGGAAAACAGAAAACAACCAGAGTTGGTGAGGATTCAATATAGTAGCACCCTTTATAGAGATCTTTCACGTCCTTTGTTAGGTAAATTCCCAAATATTTCACCTTCTTTGGCACAACTGTAAAGGGAATAGAGTCCTTGACTGTTTTTTCGGCTTGACTATCAATGGTATATGTAAAAGCTACTGATTCATGAGTATTGATTTTGTATCCTGAGACGCTACTATATTCTTTGATCACTTCTAAGAGTTTTGTGGTTGAGTCCCTGGGTTTTCCAGGTATAAAATCCTATCATCTGTGAAGAGTGAAAGTTTGATCTCCTCTGACCCTATTTGTATCCCCTAGATCACCTTCTTTTGCCTGATTGTGATGGCTCAGACTTCCATTACAATGTTAAAAAGCAGTGGAGACAATGGGCAACCTTGCCTTGTTCCTGATATGAGTGAAAATGTTTTCAATTTTACTTCATTCAATATGATATTGGCTGTGGGTTGGCTGTAGATGGCCTCTATCAGTTTAAGAAAAGTCCCTTCTGTACTTATTTTCTGAAGTTTCTGATCAGGAAAGGATGCTGGATATTGTCAAAAGGTTTTTCTGCATCTATTGAGAGAATCATATGGTCTTTGTTTTTTAGTTTGTTTATGGGATATATTATATTTATAGATTTATGTATATTGAACCAACCTTGAGACCTTGGAATAAAACCCACTTGGTCATGGTGTATAATCCATTTGATGTGTTGCTGGATTCTGTTTGCTAGGATCTTATTTAATACTTTTGCATCTATGTTTATTAAAGATATTGGTCTATATATTTCTTTTCTTGTTGGGTCTTTACTTTCCTGGTTTGGGGATCAGGGTAATATTTGCTTCATAGAATGTGTTGGGAAGTATTCCTTCTTTTTCAATGTTTTGGAAAAGGTTAAGTAATATAGGCACTAGTTCCTCTTTAAAGGTTTGGTAGAATTCTGATCTGATCAAACTAAAAAGCTTCTGCACTGCCAAGAACACAGTAAGTAAAGCAAGCAGGCAGACCTCAGAATGGGAGAGGATGTTTGCAGGTTATGTCTCTGACAAAGGTTTAATAACCAGAATCCATAGAGAATTCAAACTTATTAATAAGAAAAGAAGTAATCCCATTTCATTGTGGGCAAGGGACTTGAATAGCAGCCTCTCTGAAGATGATAGGCACATGGCCTACAGACACATGAAAAAATGCTCATCATCTCTAATCATTAGGGAAATGCAAATCAAAACCACTTTAAGATATCATCTAACTCCCATAAGAGTGGCTCACCTAACAAAATCCCAAAACTATAGATGTTAGAATGGATATGGAGAAAAGGGAACACTTCTACACTGCTGGTGGGAATGCAAGCTAATACATCCCTTTTGGAAAGAAGAATGGAGAATACTCAGGGATCTAAAATTAGACCTGCTGTTTGATCCTGCAATTCCTTTACTAGGTATATATCCAAAAGACTAAAAATTGGTTTACAACAAGAATATTTGCACCAGATTGTTCATTGCAGCTCAGTTCATAATAGCCAAGTCATGGAAGAAGCCTAAGTGCCCATCACCTCATGAATGGATTAATAAACTGTGATATATGTATACTATGGAATATTATGCAGCATTAAAAAGATGGAGACTTTACTTCTTTTACATTTATGTGGATAGAGCTGGAACATATCCTACTTAGTAAAGTATCTCAAGAATGGAAAAAAAAAATCCAATGTACTCAATATTATTATGAAACCAATTTACAAGTGTTTCTAATTCTATATGAAATCAGCACATTGTATCCCATAAATGCATTAATGTATACGCAATCTATGTGTTTAAGATTTAATAAAAAAAAATCAATACCCTCGTGCACTGTTTATGGGAATGCAAAGGGGTGTAACTGCCTGAAAAATGAAAGAATTAGAGCTTGGATCCCAAGTATGGCTGAGGGCCATGGCAGAAGGTATTTCATCCTGTTCCATGTCCCATACTGGCTTCTGTCCCTGGTATCTTGAGTGGCAGCAAAAGTCAAGTGTTATGTGGGGCCCAAACTTTGCAGCCTGCGCATGAGAGAACATGGTTCTCAGTTTGATGTTCACACCATGGAGATGACGCAATGTCAAGTTTCTGGGCATCAGAGGGAACTGGTGACATCAATGAGCTCATAGCCAGACGTCCCATCTATAAGTCTCTCTTGACTATGTCCTGGGCTGTTCTCAACACACTACCCCTTGCACATCCCCCAGCTCTCTGGGGTGTTAGCTAATGCCCCTCGTAATAGAAATGACTTTATGGGAATTGCTCAGTGAAAAAGGACTGTTGCTTCCAGAAGGCTAGTGGAGCTTTTCTAGCAGAGTTCTGACACATTTGCTTTCATTTTGATCAGGTGCCTACTGGCGTGTGTGTGCAAACAGTACAGGTGTGAGGTAGGGGAAACAAATTCCTCCCATCCCTTCGTGTATGCAGAAGCCCTGCACTGGGCTTTCACAAAGATGGCAAGCCTCTTCCCCAGGAGCGTGTCTGAGTCTCAGAGCGTGGACTGAGCCTTTCTGAGCTCTTACAATGTTTTGTTTCAGTGGTGACTTCTGCTGACAAGGAAATATGAATACATTCCAAGAGTAAAATGGGGGAATTTTTCTAAACCGAGGATAGAAAAATCACAGTCGTCGTCGTTGCTTTGGTGACTGAGAGGAGAAAGCTGGCTCTCTCAACTTGCGCATCCCTCCTTTTCCCTACGTCCTCTTATTCTGTTTTCCAACCACTCAGTTCCAGGAGAGGGGGAGGGGGAGGGGGAGGAAAACAAACACAAGGGCAGAATTGTGCCTTTTGGGGGATAAATCTCTAATTTTTATCACACTCAGAATTTCTAAAGTCACCTTCCAGTCTTGGAATCCACTTTTAGAAATCTCTCTCAAGTAATAGGGAAACAATTTTTCTGACTGTCAAAGTGGGCAGTTAATTTAAACACCAGTAACATTGACTTACTTAAGGCACGGGTTATTAAAACTCACAAAGGAACCAGGAGATCACCACCTCCTAAAGCTGGGAGCCACACTCACTCCTTTCTTTGACATTTTGTTCTGCGGCCACCAGGATACACCCTTTCTCTGCTTCCTTGCAGCTCCAGCTACCCCACCCCCCAACACACACACATACTGTCAGCCCAATGTGAATCCAATAAGGGGCCTCCCTCTGTGTCGCCAAACAAACCCCGACTTCTGATGCAGAGGAAAGATGCAAAGCCCTGACCCCAGCCAGTAATAACAATGTCGTAACATGTTCTAGATTTGCCTCTTAGGCTCTTGGCTTGCCTTCCCCACCTGCCTTTAATTTTTGCCCTTACCACAAACTGATAGAGATATGCATCAAGGACTTATCAGATGAGTGTGCCCAATAGAACTGAAATGCTCAGTCCGTCTAATTTAGCAAATTCTAAATAGCTACCTTCAACTGAGTTCAAAGAATATCATTGTTCCTGGGTTCCTTCTTTTTTTTTTCTTTTTTAAAGTTCCTTTGGTAAACCGAATCAAGACAGCCACCAAGAGACTACACCAAGCTATTTTTTAAAAATGGAAAATGCAAGCAAATTGAAAGTTAACAGAACATTTTAAAGTGGTAATTTAAGTTTTCACAAAGGCTTAGATTGGTCTGTATTCTGTTGTCTCTGAAATATTCCTAGTTTAAACCTAAGTACTTTAATAACTAGTTAGGCAAAGAAAAACTTACTTTCCCAGGCAAGCAGCAATAGGAACCTTTCTGTTAGATTCCTTTGATTACAATAGTTCTTTGTTAACAGATTGTAACTTTGCCCCAGGACTTGTGATAAGCTTCTAAAAGTGAGAAGACTTGTCCTTTCTGGGAGGAAAAGCTGTTTACCCTGAAGATGGATTGAAAAGAAAATAGTAAATGTCTAGTACTTCAACTTTCTTATTTGTCTTTGTGTGTCTCTTTGCCTGAGAAGTCTGACAAAAATCAACATTAGTGTGGAAATAATTTAAAGCCAAAACAGTTCTCCAGCATGGGTATATTTTCCACCCTGAATGGAAAAGATTATTCACACTTGTTGCTTGGAAACCCTTCTCAAATGAGAAAATAGCACCATCTTTAGGTGTGTCCCTGCCATTCAGAGCAGAAGTTGGGCAATTGTGGATTCATTTGAGTAAGTGTGATATCAAGAGAAAAAATAGCACCATGGAAGATCTAAATAATTTAGCTTAATTTAACATGATCAAGTTAAGCAAGTCACAAATCAATAATTGATGTAGAGGAGGGTAGTTAACAGTGTGTGGGTCTCACCTGGGAGCCATTTCATCAGAGAGTGGACCAATTATTTTATAATAATATCTCAGGCCATCTTTCAGCCAATGACATTCTAAGATTTAAAACCGAGAAGGAATTTGAGAGACAATTCCGATTCCTCCCATTTTAGAGTCAAAGAAACTGAGGCTCAGGCTTGCACACACTGTCATTCAGGATTAGAGTCCAGAGCCACCTACTCCTAGGCCACTGGACTTTTTAATCCCTTACAATTGCCTTGTTATTTTGTTAATAGAGATTGACAAAAGAATTGAGATGCACATATGGGGGTGAAACTTCTCTTTGTCTGCAAAGTTCACTGAAAGAGCCACCGACAATTAAGGCAGGTTAGTAAGGAAAAAGGTTTATTTACTGTGTGCTCAGAGAAAATCACAAACTAATTATCCAATATCAATGAGGTCCAGACATTTTTATATCTTCCTTTTGGGGGGTGGGAGATAAAGAATATAAGGAATTTTGTTTAGGGGCAGTAAATGGTTTCTAAAAACGATGAATGGATGGGAAAACAGAAAGACCTATAAATGATTGTTTGCAAATTAAATTAACTTGAGAGGCAGGTATTACATTTAAAATGATTTGGACCAGTTTGGGTTGCACTCTTGATCTTTTTTCCTGCAATATAGTAAGAAAACAGGGAAGGGAAGGGAAGTCAATTGTTCTTTTTGATGGGTTTGTTTAGTTTGTGCAGACATAGAGAAAGATCCTTCCAACAACTGTTGACCTCTAAAGGTATTTAATTCAAAATACTTTTTTGTTTTTTTTAGAGATAGAGTCTCACTTTTTTGCCCTCAGTAGAGTGCTGTGGCATCACAGCTCACAGCCATCTCCAGTTCTTGGGCATAGTTGATTCTCTTGCCTCAGCCTCCAAAGTAGCTAGGGCTATAGGTGCCCACCACAACGTCCAGCTATTTTTTGTTGCAGTTTGGCTGGGGCTGGGTTCGAACCCACCAACCTTGGTATATGGGGCTGGCACCCTACTCACTGAGCCACAGGCGCTGCCCAATTCAAAATACTTTTTATACTAAGGAGTCACATTTGGGGGTGAGATTTCCTGAGTGCCTTCACAGCACAACTCCATCTTACAAATTCTCCTTTCTCTGAGTACTTTCCTGTCTGGGTCCTCTTTTCCTTGTTTACAGTGTTCAAGAGAAAAAGCATGGCAGATCGGAGACAGAGGTAGAAAATGAAGGATTCTTTCTTTTTTTTTTTTTGAGACAGAGTCTCACTTTGTTGCCCCTGGTAGAGTACTGTGACGTCACAGTGCATGGCAACCTCAAACTCTAGGACTCATGCAATCTTCTTTCCTCAGCCTCCCAAGTAGCTGGGACTACAGGTGCCCGCCACAACGCCTGGCTATTTTTAGGTTGTAGTTGTTTGGCAGGCCCCAGCTGAACCCACCAGCTCCGGTGCATGTGGCTAGTGCCCTAGTTGCTGAGCTACAGGCACCAGCCTGAAAGTGAAGAATTAAGAAATGTTGGAGGAAAAGCTAGAGAAGGAGCCTGGGGAATGACCAGCCTCTTTGGGTTGGGTTTCACTTCCCCGAACACAGGGGGAGCAGAGCCCTGTCCCTGTTACCCACACTTTACCTCCATTTCACCCTGTAGTGGAGGAGCAGTTTCATTCCCACTATGCCTGAGAAATTTCCAAAAATACGCAGAGAAAGTCTGGTTATATGGTATTTAGAACTGGCTCCAGAACAGAAACTACTTTAACAAGAAACTCCTTTTTAGTGTCTGTTTGTTAGCACCCAGCATCATTGTGGAGACTTAGAGTTTGAAATAAGCACTTGACTATTTGTGTTTTGAGTATTTGTGTTTTGTTCCAGCCAATCTCAAGCATTTGAGGAGTCTTTCCCATTGGTAGGTCCCATTTAGGGATCCTACCGCAGGTAAGAGCACAGAGCTTTTAATCTGTCAGGCAGGTGTTGAACTCTGGCTGGACTGCCATTTAACTGTGAGCAAGTTTCTTAATCACTACAGACTTGGGTTCGGTCACTAACAGTGGGAATAATAATCTGCACGTCCTGAGGGTGATGATGCTGGGAGGGTCCCCACCGTGTGGTGTGGAGTTAGAGCTCCGGAAGCTGGAATGGTCAGCCCCCTCCAGTTGTAGCGTGCCCAGGTCGGACACGTATCCGTACTTACCGAAATGTTTGCTGAGTTAGGAGCTTCCATGGACTCTTCTAGAATGTTCTCTCCACTTTGTTGAAGACATATCTGTAAGTATCAGACAAAGTTTGATTTCTTATAGTTACCTATTTGAAAGGATCTGGCAGGAGCAGAGTCCAGGGCATGCCTGGTCCATGTCTGCTGGGGGTGAACCTGCGGGGGGGGGGGCGGTTGGGAGGGAGCGTGGGAAGAGAGAGGTCATCACTCAGTTCACACTGTGGTTCTGAGATCTGTTCTGGGCAAATCTAGAACCTGAAGGCCTCCATGGAAACCTCATCCCTGTAACAGGGACCCCACCAAGTGCAAAACTCCTTCTGTCTGGGGATCTTTAAGGGTCTGTCTCCTCACACCCATGCACAGCATGGTGATAAAGTTCACGAGAATCTTTCTTGCTGAGAATTCTTGACTCCAATATAATGTGTACAGAGAATGTATCTTCCAAATGGTTTTATTAGGGATTTGCGGGAATCTTTAAATCTCGCTTTGCCATGCCTGCGTTGAGAGCTGGAAATACACTTGTTTGGGGTTCAAAGTGCAGTGCTATCACTGGCTAGCTGTGGACACTGGCAAATTACTCAATCTTCTTGAGTGTCACTGAGAATGCTTCTGTGGGAACTGATTTATCAGATTATCTGCCCCAATGAGGACCGGCTGGAGAGGTGAGTGAGGGAGCATCATTAGATATTTCAGAAAGATATTGATGGTACTGACATTGTCATTGGGTAGCCAAGTGCTACAAAGGCTGGAGAGGGGTATGGGTACAAAGTTGGCTGAGCTGGAGATCTGAAATTGCTAGGGATCTGCCACAGGTGTCCTAGCAGCTTTTCAAAAAAGTGACAGATGGGACTCAAAATGCAGGCTGGACTCTGTTTTTGGGTTTGCAAGTCATTGAGACATTGGAACAAATTCCTTGACATCTCTGACCCTCAGTTTTTCTTTGTGTGAAATGGGGACAATCATTACTTCCCTGCTTCCTCTGTTGCATGTTGTGACACTCAAGGTCATTTGTGTGAAAGTGCTTTGTAAAGTTGCCATGCAAGGAAAATAAATGCATAATTCATTTTTTTCTTGCCAAGGGAGGTGACAGAGTAATCCATATGTCACTTCTTCCTGTCCTTTTCAACACTCTTTCATTCATTCTCCTCATCTGTACTTACTTTAGCAGGGGGTATTGTGCTCCTTAGGAAATGCAGAAAAACCAGTTGAAATGATGTGGCATTTGGAAGACTTAACCAACGACATGCGAGGGAAAAAAGGTTCCTGTTTTAATTATGTTAGACAAAGGTAAATGATTAGATTGTGTTTGACATTTGCAGTCAGAAGAGGGCCTTACTGTTTCCTAATAACATCAAAACAAAAAGACTTGAAAAAATTAGCTGTTTTGATGGGTTATGGGATAGATTTGAGGTTAGTGAGTGAGATGGTGATATAGACACGCAAGTGAAAAATCAGCCAGAGAGATTAAAGTCTGGACGATGCCTATAGAATGTACCCAATTCTGCAAAGGCAATTTCCAAATCAGACCAGACCACTTGACCATATGTATTATAGCTCTGTCTGTCCCTGGTTTGAACTTTTATGAGGTTATTCCATCTGGCTCCTGGTCACAATTAGAAAGTACTATATGTGAGAAATCACTGCAGTCTGAAGTATTAGTTCACAGAGAGTTTTGATATTTCCACTTATCTTTATTGGACTGCATGTGAAGAGATTGAGGCTCTTCACCCACACACTGTTTCTGAATCCATATGCAGAGGAGGCAATGGGTGAGTGATTAAGATGTTAGCATAGCACAGATGCAGACTCCCTTAAGGGTGGGAGGGAGGACATCGGGTGGTGCATTGAGCTATTTGGCTGCTGTCTGGCTACTTAATAAGTGTGGGGTGTGTGTGTGTGCACCATCACATGTGTGTGCCATATCCCCTTAGGGGAAATTGTGATGGAGGTGAAAATACTTGCTGCCATTCCTATCTTTTCTTTTTTGTGTTTACTCTCATTGCTGCTTGCTACCGGCCGAATACTCTTATGACTCTGTGCCTTACCCCTTTGACCTTTCTTTTCACAGTCTACCCTAGGCTGCCTCCTGCATACCAAGGATAACAGCTTAGAGTGGTACCAGTCAGGGAAGGGAAGTCTTTGCTATGTCAAGTTTTTCTACAACGAAACTCTTGGGCTGAAAAGGGTAGAAATAGTGACCATGATACAGTGCCCAAGGATCCGATACCGTTTTACCTGGAGAAGAGTTTGCAAAAGAGAACAGTGAGAGTTGTCCTCAGGGGCAAGGGAGAGGACTTAGTATTGGCTCATTGTTGTAAGTCCCAGGAAGGAGACTCAGATATCAACTCTAAGGGGAGAGACTTCATCTCAGCTGTTGAAGGGCAAGGGGACCCCAACAAAGTGAGACTGGAGAGAGGTTCTTGCAGAGATTGAGGGGGAGGCTACACTAAGCTCCTCCACCTCTAAGTGCTATAACTCAGGCCAGTTCTGGGGAGGTCAGGGCTGGAGTCAAAGTTAACATATAATTTCAATATAAAATGTAGTTTTCATTCTGCTTTCTTGTGTCATGGAAGCAATATCAGGCTTTTAAGAAAGTTTAGGGAAGTCTGTGCCCCTCTACCTGACAAATGCTTCTTCTTCCTCAGTGCTTTGTTCTGTAATTTTCAAGTAGTACTCGGGTAGCTTAAATTTGCTAATTTAGACTTTCACAATTTCCTGGAGGCTCCATAAATTCCTGCCTTGCCGTCCTCAAGTGCAAGGTTGTTCAGATGACATGAGATACAGCGGAAAATGGCATCATTCTCATTTTCAATAAACAGCTCCGATTAGTATTCATTTGAGATATTAAGGGTACTGAGAGCAAACACCAGGGTTTTATCCTCTCATCTAAATGGGCATTAGCTCAAGGTAGGCCCTTCTGTTTTGTCATGATTCATAAATCATCCGCCTGTAAAAATCAAAGGCTGGGAATATTTGGTTACCTGTGGCAATGATGGACTTTCTCTCAGTGACATTTGCCTTCCTGCTCTGGGTTCTTTGTAAGTGCTGGAGCCTTTCTCCCTCCACCTTTGACCTGGACTTCCTGTCCCAGCATAAACATCTCCTCTCTTTAATTCTGACAGATGCCTGCAGAGGAGCGGTGAAACAGGACGAGACTTGGGTTTGTGTGTGTTTGTTTGATTCCCTCGGCAGAGTGGTCTGGCTGAATGTAATCAATGCTGTCCCTCTGCTTTGTCAAATGAGTTTCCAGTAATGATGTGCAGATGCCAAGTGCGATGTGTTTGGGCACAAGGTAGGTTAATGAGGTTGGCCTCATTTGCGGTGATGACTTGATGTCATCAGTGACTTTATCTCCCAGAAGGTAGCTGGCATAAAGAGAAAGCCAGCCCCTGCTCGAGAACCGGGCAAATCCATGTAAAATGCTGGAGCAGTCACTTAGCTATGAGTTCTGAGCTGAATTCTGTGGCCTTTCTTTCTTTTCTCTTAAATGACAGTTATGAGTCTCTCCCTCAATTCATACCATTTGATGGAGGGAATTTAGAAGGTTGTGTCAACAAAACCCACCATTTCAAAGGGTCTTGAGGCTGGGAGCTTGGACTGAGCTCAACTTGTAAACACATTGTTAGCATTCCGATTATGGAGCTCAGGGAGTGGACATCGATGTGTTGATCCATCAGTGACCCCCTGGCATTAGGCGCCATAACCTTCCAACAGGGAGCCTTCCCTCATCCTCAGATGTCTGGCACTGGAAGTAAATCCTGATGAAATTGTTTTTATTAATCATTGTTTTTTAAAAATAGCCTTGTTTTCTTTTATTGTGGTAAAGTATACTTAATATAAAAGTTACCACTTGAATCATTTTCAAACACCTAGTTCAGGGGCATTATGCACATTCACATTGTTTTGCAGCCATCCAGGACTTTTTCATCACAAACAGAAAATCTCCATATTCGTTAAACCCTAACTCTCCCTTTCTTCTTCCCTGCAGCTCCTGGTAACCAGTATTCTACTTTCCTTCTCTATGAACTTGACTGTTCTAGGTACTCATATGCCAGGAGATCATGGATATTCTTCTTTCACCCCCATAGAATCACTGCTTCTCCCCCTAGAATTTCCACTGCTAGTAGTGTGGTTCCTTTTTCCAGCTTCCTTTCTATGTCTTTGCATCTCACACGTCCCCTTACACACATTGCTTTAAAACGAATCATTGGGTACACAGTATTCTAATTGCTCTGCAATTTGCTCTTTTCATGTAACACGTCTTAGAAATGATTTAGGTTTAATCCTTTCTTTTACTGGCTTCATAGTATTCCATCACGCCATATTTATTTAAATTGCTGTCCAATTGATGGACATTTGTCTACAGGTTTGTACTATTCCCCCATGATAAATAACTGTAAATAACTTTTAACATCCTCCTCTGTACACAAGAGCAAGTACTTTTTAAAAGCATAATTCCTAAAAGAGAAACTGCTCAGTCAAAAGGCATGTGTTCTTACAATTTGATAGATACTGCCAAATTGGTTTTCAAAAAGGCATCACTAAGTTACACATTCCCTAAATGAATGATAATGTTGCATTTCCTGGCATACACTCCAGCATTCGATATTATTGGTCTTTTAAACTTCTGCCAATCTGACAAGAAAATCTTAAATTTTGCTATTCTCATTTATCTACTCTTGTAAGAGTAGAATCAGTCGTAAGAAGGAATAGGATAGTGCAAAGGAGCAAAAAGGGAAAAAGAAGCGAAGGACAGAAGACTTGTTCTGGAGGTATGGGCACCCTCTGGGGAATGTGCAGGGGCTGGATTGAGGCCATCAAGAACAGCTGTTCCTAAAGGCATTTGCTAGCTCACTTCTGCTGCATCCACAGCCACTTGGCCTTTTGCCACATGGTCAGGGAATGACCCAGGGTTGTCTGTGCCCCCCTGAGTTGGTCACAGTTGCTTCTGCACAGCAGGGGCCAATGCATGCTTGGGCTCAGAAGCAGTAATGCTTTTAGCTGTTCTGGGACTTCTCTTAAATTTGTTCTCTCATTTCCTACACTCCTCTGATCGGATGTGCTCATGACCCCTGACAATAAATAATATTAGGGCTGGAGGCTGAAGCAAGGTCTGATCCCAGATCAGATTGGAATAGCTACAGTCAGTTTCCCCCAGCCTGACTCTTTCACCACTGAAGACTGACTTTCATTTCTGGAAACATAAACTTGAGCTAGTCTTGAACATAGTTGTCCTTGTGGTCTGGAGAAATGAATGGCCATAGTGTCCTTCACTATGGAAGCAGCCCCCAAGTGCAGGCTTTCCCCAACCCCCTTCACAAGACAACAGGGTCACCATGGTCCTGTGGTCATTCCACATGCTTCTGGATGGGGCTACTCACACAGAAGACAGGGGAGGGGACAGAGTTAGGCCACTTCTTATGTGCCTGTCCTACTAATTCTGCTTCCAAAATAATTCCCCACTCATGGCGTCTGGCATCACACTCCTGGATGATTTCAGTAGCTTTGGAGCCTGCCTCCTTTGTCCCCATGACCTCATCTCTCCAACTAGTCCAGTCTCTACACAGCAGCAGGAGTAATAGTGTCAAGTTGAAAAGTCAGATCACACCTCTCCCTGCTTACAGTCATGGAGCTTTCTATTCTTGCAGGATAAAATTCAAAATCCCTGATACGCCTTCCATGTCTGGTCTTGCCTCTGTCTGATTCTCACCCTCAGCCACTTTCTCCCTCACTCCCATTTCTTTCTTACTATTCTTGGGAGGCTCACCTGCTGGCCTCAGGGCTTCACCTGGAGCTCTTTATCTGCCCAACTTCTCATCTTCAGGTCAACTTGAATGTTACTTCCTCAGAAACATCTTCCCCAGGCTTTGCTGGTCCCCTTGCTTGCCTTCAAGGCACCTGAAGCCATGTGGTTAATTGCAATGGTTGTTTGTCTCTCTTTGTACAATGTAGGCTCAATGCCTGTAGGAAACAGGTAGATGACAGTCACCATTGTATCATGCCTGTCACATAAATATTTGTTGGATAAACCAAGGAAAGCCAATCACTTCCAACTTAGAGCATTGTTACTCTCATTTTCGAAATGAGATAACTAAGGTCTAAAGATTTTTGAACAATCACTGTGCACCAGGCATGGTTTTCAGCACTTTGCTTGGTGTGCAGAACAGTGTCTGCTGTTTGTTTGATTCATCTTGCTTCAAAGCAATCATAGTTATCTCTATCCCCACTTTACAGATGAGGACATCAAAATACAGAGCTCTTACTGGGACTGAAATGAGGAAGCTCTGCCTGCATCATAGCTAGGGTTGTTCCTTGACAACTTTGTTAGAACCTGGAACTTATTTGTCTTCCTTTGAGGACTGGAGGATGACTGGCTAACTGTTTCGAACAAATCAAAAGAAGTAAGGATGACTTAATTATCCTAGTAGGGTCCTGTGCATTTAAAAAGATGATTCCTGGGGAAAACTGCTTAACCAAAAAAAAAAAAAAAAAAAATCACTCTTCTGCATGGAAGTCCCAGAGTCCCAAGTAGGCTGGGGGAGGTATTTATACTATGACTTCACCCTTCCCCATGCCACATCAGAGAGGGGTCAGTCCCCAGGTCTTCTAGGTGAAGACGTCTGACCTATAGCATGTGGCTATATTTGTATCACTCTCTGCCTTAGCTAAAAATGCCTTTTACAGGGGAAATTGTCTAAATTGCTTCATGAAGATAAATGAAAAGCCTTAGGACTTTTGCTTTTCTCTCTCCTGGGCTCCAGAAGGCATTTAGCAATCATATTGCCAGCCTCAAAATAGAGACAAAACTCTAGTTTAATTCATTTAATTTACTTATTTATATCCCAGATTTTCCACAAAGGGAGTCAGCCAGAACCTATTCTTGATAGCTTTGAGTCAGTGCAGGATAATGCAAAGAGCATCTGAGGTCAGGTTGGTTTGAGTTCAACTGGTCTTGAATATAAGTGTCCTTGAACCCCAGCTTTACTGTTTCTTAATTGTATTTTAAGCTTTCTGATCTAAAAATTTCCCTCTTTGCAATGGCAATGATGAATACTACTCTGTATGATGTCTGGAAGGATTAGAATAAAATCTATAAAGCTCCTAACAGATAGCCTGGCAGATCTCAGGTAAATATCAAATAGTAGCTACAATTTTCAAATTTAAAGGATTTACAAAGTCAAGTTTTGAGGACAGTAAAATCTCCTAAGCTCTGCCTTTGTTAGCTTTTACAAGATGTTTAGAAATATTGTTGTGTTTATGATATATGTGTTTTATTTCTACTTCCTCCTAATTCATTTTATATCATAATGTTATAAAAATTGTGTGACTCATTTAACAGACACATTAATTTTTGAGAATGATTTTTAAAGTTAGTATGTATCTTTCAATTATTTTTATATTAAAAGTCTTTCCCTACATTGTATTTTCTCTTTTTAGCTACCCACAAAACTATACAAAATTTATTGACAGTCACTCCCTTGGGACTGTAGTCTGGATACATCTCTAAATGTTTGCCTTTTAAAATTTTAATGATGTGGAATGATTTTTATTTCTACCATTAAGGTTTTCAAGTAACATATGTACAATGGATATAAACAGCAAAGTTAAATATGTATTGCATACAGGGTATCTCAAAAGTCACCATGCATAGGGAAATGGGAAATTGTAGCTAAATGCACTTTTATTTACAAACTATTCATTACACAATTTTACAAAGAGGAGGATGACACACAGAGAATATTTTGTAAATATTTTGTAAATGCTTACACCCCATGTATGCTGGCTTTTGGGAGAACACCCTATATTATCAATATACCCTGTATTATCACTCTGCATTATCAAGTACCTACTATATGCCAAGTACTGAGCTTGGAGATCAGTTGGTGAGAAAAGTCAGATGTAATTCTTCCTTGCTCTCTTGGAGCTTCCATTCTCATGAGGAGAAGGCATTACCTAGATGAGAATAAAAAATCATAACTGCTAAGACATTGGTGCAGTCCAAGAAAGGGATAAAGCAGAGTGATGATGAGTAGAGGGTAAGGGTTGGTTAATAGCATGGTAGGGATCTGCAGAAGTGGCCAGAGAGTAGATCCTGCAAGCCATCATATGGACTTAATTGTGTCCCCAAATTTATATATTGAAGCCCTAATCCCCATTGTGACTGTATACAGAGATAAGTCTTTAAGGAGGTAATTAAGGTTAGATGAGGTCATGAGGGTATAATTCAATAGGACTGGTGTCCTTGTAAGAAGGGAGTGACATCAGGGATGTGCACTCACAGAAGGAAGGCCACGTGAGGACACAATGAAAGGTTGGTTGTCTACAAGCCAGGAAGAGAGCTTGTAGACACCTACCCCACTGGCACGGTAATCTTGGAGTTTCAGCCTTTGGAACTGTGAGAAAATAAATTTCTCTGTCGGAAGTGTCCAGTGTGTGGTAATTTGTTATGCAGTCTGGGAAGAGTAATATGGCTATAAAAGGAGTCTTGAGGAATCTGGTTGTTATTCCAAGAGCAATGGAAAACTTAGACTGTTTCAAAATGGGAGTCGGCATGATTGGTTTTGTGTTTTGGAAAAATTATTCTGGCTACAGGGTGGAAAACCAATTGTGAGGAAACAAGAATAGATGTGGGTCCCTCGGGGGGGGGGCAAAACTCAGGAATACCAAGTTAGAGTCTAATTCTCTTTCCATTATGCTGCCCAGAGTTGGATCTCAAACATAGAGCTCCATCCAGGGTAAATTCTGGGAAGAACAGTCATAAATGACTGGTCACCAGCAATAACCAGGTTAGGAACCTCTTCCTTAACTTCTCTGAAGTCAAACAGAGTAGAAAAGTCCCGCAGAAAGACAGGGCAAGTTGGGGGGGGGGATGTGACACACCTGCTGTGCTCTTGGTAGGCCTGCATGGTTCTTTCTGTCTCTAAGGTTATTTTTGGTTGAATTCACAGACCAATGAAAGAGAGGGAGGAAAGTAAATGGAATTCAAAGCAGACTTCTCAATCTTACACAAGATAACTTTTCTGTCTCGCTCTCTCACCCTCTGGCAAACTATCTCGGTATTTGTTTCATTCTAAACCAACATTTCCGGCAACCTTAATCAACTTTGATGAAAAAGTCCCTAGAAAATTGGGAAATTTTTGTAATCATTAGACAAAATATATAGAAAATTGATGGGAAGGTCTAAGTGGTAGTTTTAAAGACTAACAATGCTTCTTTTTTAGCTGATGATTCTGCAAATTGGCCATTTGGGCTGGGCTCAGCTGGATGGTTCTGCTGATCTGGTCATAGATTGGCTAGCCTTGTCTGTGGCACAAATCATGTATGTGAAGTCAGCTGCTGGGTCAGCTTAGGAGCTAGTTGACCATGCTCTTGTTGTCTTTTCTCTCTTTCTTTCTTTCTTTCTTTCTTTCTTTCTTTCTTTCTTTCTTTCTTTCTTTCTTTCTTTCTTTCTTTCTTTCTTCCTTCCTTCCTTCCTTCCTTTCCTTCCTTCCTTCCTTCCTTCCTTCCTTCCTTCCTTCCTTCCTTCCTTCCTTCCTTCCTTCCTTCCTTCCTTCCTTCCCTTTCTCTCTCTCTCTCTCTCTCCTTCCTTTCATCTTACTCTGTTACCCTGGGTAGAGTACCATGGTATCAGCTCACAGTAACCTCACACTCTTGGGCTCAAGTGATCCTCAGCCTCCCAAGTAGCTGGGACCTCAAGTTTGCACCACCATGACTGGCTAATTTTCCTATTTTTGGTAGAGATGGGGGGTCTCGTTCTTGCTCAAGGTGGTCTTGAACTCCTGACCTCAGGAATCCTCCTGCTTCAGCCTCCCCAAACGCTAAGATTATAGGTGTGAGCCACTGCACCTGGCCAGTGCTGGTTGTCTTGATCTGCTTCTTGTCAGCAGGGCAGCCTAGAAGAGGGCAAGCCCTGACCAACAAGCACTTTTCAAGCTTCCACTTGCTAATTCCACCAAAGTAAATCACAAGGTCAGCTAAAATCAGGAAGTGGCAAAATAGACTCACCTCTTGGTGGGAGTTGCTGTGAGGTTACATCGTAAAGGGGCAAGAAACTGGGAAGGAGAATAAGTGGTGGTCAGTTTTGCAATCAACCTCACTTTCCAGCTTCAAGTATTCTCTATGATATTTGTAAATTTGTCATGTTCGCATATCATCCTTACTAGAGTTTTAAAAATCAGTTTTAGCTTTACTTTAACACTCCCTCCCTGTTTTAGCCTCATCCTAAGCAATATTATCTGTGAAATTATAGACTTAGAAAAAATCCTGTTTTAGCCCATCCTCACGCAATATTATCTATATTGGTTATTGTTATGGGCTGGGTAGTCTCTTTCCAAAATGTATATGTTAAAGTCCTAACCCTGGTATCTCACAATTTGACCTTATTTGGAAGTAGGGTAATTGCAGATGTAATTAGTTAAGATTAACTCATACTGAAGTAGAGTGGGGCCCAATTCAATGTGACCCTTGTCCTTACAAGAACATGGCCTTGTGAAGACAGACACACAGGGAAGATGCAATGTGATGACAGATGCAGAGATTGGGGGTCTGTAGCTGCAAGCCAAGGAAGACCAAAGATTGAGGGCAGATGATGCTAGAATCTTGCAAGAGGCAAGGAAGGATTCCCCTGCACGTTTTGGAGGGAGCATGATCCCACTGATGCCTTGATTTCAAATTTCTAGCATTTAAAACATTGAGACCTTTGGGGGGACCTCACCTAATGTGCATGATGTAATGGTACATTTCAAAACTATTAAGAAATGAGTATAATTGTGAGAAAAAACAACAAAAAACATTGAAACAGTAAGTTTCGGTGTGTATAAGCCACTTGTTTGTGGTACTTTGTAGGGATGCTATAGCAGGCTAGGACATGAATGCAGTTATTTTTAAAGAAAAGGTATTAGGTTAAACCATGTGAACTTGCCAAGCGGTTACATAACGGCAATATCACAGTAAAATAAATCAATCCCTGGCTATTAAGAAAGTTGGTGGCTTACCTAAATTTGTTTTATATGCTGTTGCTGGTATATCACTAAACTTTTGGAGATACTGATTTAAGATATTCTAATCAAAAATAAGGTATTTAAATTTCCCAAGAAGGTCAGGCTCTAGTTACTGTTTCTACCCTGCAATACTGTCTTTTCTGGTTTTATGTACTTGAAGAATCATCAGAATGAAAATCTTTATAGTTATTTGCAAATGCTTTAAACCTGACTAAAATGTTTTTTAGCACCAAACTTAATTTTTTAAAGAAACATTAATTAGTCTCTGTCCTTGGGATATTAGAAAATCAAGAAATGGATTTTCTAGGATAGACAAAATGTACCTTTTGGCTTCTAAATAAAATATGTGGATTGAATCAAGTTTTATTCATTAAGACATCCCAAATTAACTTGTAACCACTGCAGTAGAATTAAATTCCAGTTACTTTTGCATGGAAATAATAAAAAGGAAAGTAATGAAATTTAAAATTTCTAAATCTTGCAAATACTAGCTAATCAAGAGACTTTATCTGTCATGATTATTTTGAGCAACCGATCATTTCCATCAATCAACCAAGCAACCCTGATAAGCCAATCATTTTTTTAATCGATGTTGAGCCACTGAAAAGTTGCCATAGATACCAAATTCTGCACCCATCACAACAGAAAGTAAGGTTAGAATTGGAAGTGACAGGTGTATTCATCACATAGTTAACAAGCCTTTGAAGGGAAAGAGAGAGTTTGTTGAGTCCTTAGGCTGGGTATAGAAGATTGCAAAGAACACTCAAACAATTCCCAAAGAGCACTTCAAAAGCAGGGAAAGAATCCGTTTTTCATTAGAAATGCAGGAAGATTTTTGCCTGAAATTCAAGCTCCAAGTAACAAGTTCCTTGAAGTCTTGCTTGGCTGTCATTTACCAGGGGTCACCAGCAAGTTACCTTAAGAATAGAGAGTTTCCCCTTCTTAAATTTTTCTTTCTTTTCTTCAGGAAAAAAAAAAGTTTAAGAGCCTGGGGCAATGATTGCTATAAAATGTAGTCATGATTGCATTGTTTATAAATGTGGACATTTGAATGTATATATATTTACATATGTACACACACTTGTGTATACATATACAATTATATTTACCAGTTGTTAATACTTCCAGAATAGAAAAGTAAAGAGCCAAGAAATTTATTCTGAGAGTCATTGTACATAAGCCAGCAAAATGTTGGATGTTCAGAACTTTAGGGAAAAAGTTAAAAAAAAAAGGACTCACTTCAGAAAAAAATATATATATTTCAAAAATACAGCACACAACTTCCAGTCTTTGGGGATTGTTGAAGCAAACTTGTCTTGCCCTCCTCATGACAAAGGTTAACAGTCAGATTGTCCAGAGACACAGGGACATCGTCAAACCCTAGAAATGAGCACTAGAGATGGAGTTGGGGACAGAGTTCCAAATCCTGGTCCTGCCGTTCGCTCAGTGTAAAGTCGAGTTCCTCCAGGACTTGCGAGCCAGGAGGGAAGAGGGTCTGCCCAGCGTGCTCAGAGTTTCTCTCGCGCTAACATCCTTCCAATCTAGGGTTGTTTGTAACTATTGTACACGGCTGGCTATGGCACCTGGGGGCCCGGGTCTGACTGTGTTCTGTCTACTCATCGGCTCTCATGTGGAGCCCTGCGCATCATTTTGGTTTCATGCTCCTGAAATACTTCCTAAGGTCTGGGGATCCTAAAAACAAACTGGTTGAAACAGGTTGATAAGCAAAGGAAAGGAGGTTGAGTAAGTTCCTGGAGGGCGGGAGGTGAGCCGCGTGGGAGCTCTGCCAGTGTGGACGCGGAGCAGGAGAGGCTCGTTCATTCTGTACGGCTGATGTCTCCCTGGTTTGTTCAACTCACATGCCTGCTTGTTCAAGCATTTTTTTCTCTTCCTCTTTTTAACAGCACCTGGAGGGGGAACTTTATTTGATAGTTTATCATAACCAAAAGGTCAGTGGAGAAGAACCAAATCCACATCATAGAATAAACAGCTTACTAAGCAGTTAATCATCTGTCTATAACATATATAAATTAACGATGCAATGTGGGTTTGATATTCAAGTAGCTCTAATTTCCCTCTTCTTTTGCTTTTTTTTTCTTTATCTCAGGTCATGGCTGTAATCATAACTGATCTGCAGCAGCTTCTTTCCTGTTTGCTTCTTTGTATATGTGTGGTTTCTTTAGTCACACTTCAATCCCCAACATACTGAGCTTTCTTTTCTTTTCTTTTCGTTGTAGAGACAGAGTTTTTATTGCCCTCGGTAGAGTGCTGTGGCATCACAGCTCACAGCAACCTCCAGCTCCTGGGCTTACGTGATTCTCTTGCTTCAGCCTCCCAAGTAGCGGGGACCAGAGGCGCCCACCACAACACCCGGCTATTTTTTGTTGGAGTTTGCTGGAGCCGGGTTCGAACTCACCACCCTTGGTATATGGGGCCGGTACTCTACTCACTGAGCCACAGGCGCCGCCCATACTGAGTTATTTTAATGCCTCACGAGTGTATTAGTATCTTACATACCTGCATTTCTAATCTACACATATGGAATTTTATTATAGATCTCACTCTCTTCCTTGGATCTTTTTATTCGCCATGTACTATCTGCCACAGATTCATCTCTATTGCCACCTGTCTTCATCTCTTTAGTTTGTTATTGATTTAGCAAAATATTCATTGAAAACATAATGTGTGCTAGGAACTGTTGTTAGCTGGAAAATACAGTGATGAACTCTGAAAAAGGTTCTCTGCTCTCTTACAACCTACATTCTACTGGGAAGAAACAAATAATAAACAAGTTAGGGTATGGACAGGATAGTTTTGGGGAGTTATTAGTGCTGTGAACAGAATAAAAGGGGGGAGCAGCGGTGTTCGGAAGTCAAGTGTAGATGTGGGGTCAGTCTAGGTCATTCTAAGCAGGTTAGATTTGAGTCATGATCTGGGGGAAGAGCATTTCTGGCAGAGGGTACAGAAGTGTGGTGTTTACAAAGGTCGTATGCGTCCTGAAGCAGAAGAGCCACGAAACCCAGGGAGCGATTGGTGCGGCCCTTGGGCAGGACTGGCTGAGCACACTCTGATCATCATCTCCCTTCCTCATTGTTCTTTTCCCTGATTCAAACATAACTATAGTCCAGAAAGTAGAAGGGAAAAGGAGAGAGAGGGGAGGGGAGGAGGGATATTGGAGGAGGGAGGGTATTTGGGGGAACTCACCTCATGTGCATGATGCAGTGGTACATTTCAAAACTATTAAGAAATGAGTATGATTGTGAGGATGTGTTACTTAGTTCAATGTAAGCGTTTCACATTGTATATTGAAGCAGTACCCTGAACCTCAGAAATGCATCAATGTACAAAGTTATGATTTAATAAAAAACTAATAATAAAAAAAATAATAAAAAATAAAAAAGATATGAACACCTCCACTAAAGAGTCTGACTCTTGGAAGGTAAAGAGTTTAGGTAATTAAACGTATAGATATTATCTCATTATAAGTTGAAAGCAGGCAACAAAAGTTAAAAACACATTTAAAACGCAACTAGCGTCTTACCAATTTAGTTCTCACACACACAAAAATGCTATTTTTTTATAACGTGGAACAGATTTGGTTTTATTCATTTTGCCAGGCAAATTTCCAGAAGTATAACGATGAGGGGGTGGGAATATAGTATCTGACTTGGTTTTTTATTTGTACTAAACAGCATTAAATGGTTTCAGTACTGCTTATTAAAAAAAAACTACAAATGTCCTCATCACACAAAAGGTTACATGGAAGCAAATTTCACCTCTATTATTTTGTTCAATATAAGTGGCTAAGGAATTGCTAAATACATTTTAAATCAAATGAACAAATTTATATTTTTGCCTTTAAATTCCTGCAGCCTCCATGGTGAGAACATCACCTTAGTAAAAATGTTATATCCCAAGAGAGCTAGCATTCCTATCATACCTAAACTGCAGCTTTGCTATCACTTTCTCAGTAATATCTACCTGTAGAGTTGTGGGATAAAAATCCTACCCTAAATCATTTCAGGGCTCTTGAGAGTCTTTGACGCTTTCCTGTTGTTTAAAGACACCTCTGGTTTTCTTAGAGAACTTTTGAATCCTGAGTATGTAATCTGATGATTCCTTTCTAGTTCTTAATTATCAAGGGAGTTCCCTGTACAGCAATGAAACCATTGTTTGAGCCGCACTGATGTTTCCTTCCCCTCCCCACGTGGACTGCAGCTGGAACTCCTCACTCATGGGGAACAGCTCTGAAGAAGGCTGTGTGACTGCGCGACGAGAGGGCCCAGGCTGAAACCTGCAGACGTTACTTGCATGAGAAATGTCTGCCCCTCCTTTCCATGCAGAAAATTACATGGCTTACAAACTATAATGCCTTTATTGATATACCTTCAATTATAAACAAAAATAGTATAATTACGCTTGAACTTGGCATTTCTACCGTGTCCCTACGGGGATGGTGACTGCATTACTCAATTATTTTTATAAGTATTATTCATGAAAAAGCTGTTTATTAATAAGTTGGTCCTTGATATACAAATGAATTCAAAACTAACTTCAAAAAAGAAGTTTCTCCATTGGGATTAAAAATAGCCATTTTCAGTAGCTACTGCTTTAAATACATTCAGAATGAGAATATCTATTCCACAATTACAATAAGTACATACTATATAATAACTTGGACTCCACCTATTTAATATGCAACCATCATATTCTCTGTGGGAGCCAGTATTGAAAAAGAAAACAAGGCCCAGAAAAATTCCTGCAACTTGATAACAGTTAGATGACAATAGAATATTATATATCCTATGATTCCCCTCCGAAGCATCTGTGTCATATTTTATCAATGAAAATGTTTCAATGGATGAATGGTTTTAGTTTCTAACCTATCATTCCTACCAAGTCACTTCATCTTATATTGCCACCTACATAATGATGGGCAACTTTATTTTATTTTATTTTATTTTATTTTTTGAGACAGAGCCTCAAGCTATCACTCTGGATAGAGTGCTGTGGCATCACAGTTCACAGCAATCTCCAATTCCTGGGCTCAAGCGAGTCTCTTGCCTCTGCCTCCCAAGTAGCTGGGACTACAGGCACCCGCCACAACACCCAGCCATTTTTTGGTTGCAGCCGTCATTGTTGTTTGGCGGGCCCGGGCCGGATTCGAACCCACCAGCTCAGGTGTACATG